>JAQZBX010006690.1:0-52508 GCA_029593785.1 Cabassous unicinctus | reverse complement strand
TCGCCAATGTGTTTAGAAGTTGGGAGCACTGGGAGAAAAGATGGTCTCAGTGGTACATGTTTTTATTCCACCAGCTTCCAGGGTTAAGTCTGATGAAAAATTTTCACACATCATTATACAGCCAAATAAGAATGGTTTGTGGCTGTGCTCAGGCATAGTGGAATTCAGGGCTGAGTCATTCCAAGGCCATAGGAGAGGATGAGCGTTGTGATCATCTATGAGGCAGTCCTACCCAGAGGACTTTGGTTCTGAAAAGACCCTGCTGGAAGATGACATTGCTCTGGGTTTTCCTCATGATCAGACATGCTATTTGCTAGGTCACAATGCTAATGAGGGTGGCTGTGTAGTCTGTCCACTCTAACATTTCCTCTCATACCTTGCTCATCCTTGTCCATAGTTGAATTCCAAGTCATTCACACCATCCTTTCCCCATTTGACTTGGAGATTAATGGGCGTGCCGTGTATAAATCCCTCCTGTGCATAAACATTAACATAAACAACAAAAGCTTTCAAGGCTTGCATGAGGCCAGTGTGCAAGCAGGTGTGTGTGGCAAGTTGCTTGCTCACCAATCTGTCTTCTTGTGATGAGCTTCTTGTTCGTAATGTCACTTTCAACTTTCTCAAAAACGAAGGCAATGGAGGGAATTATGGCCGTGCCCAGGTTGATGAGCAAGATGCTAATGATTCTGTACTAGTCAGCATTCTCTAGGGAAACAGAACTGACAGGATAAATATATGTATATATACATGTGTGTTTTGTAAATATGAGATTTTTAAAAATAGGAATTGGCTCATGTGGCTGTGGGGATGGCAGAGTCCAAAATTCATGGGTCAGGCCACAAGCTGGGAATTCCAATGAAGGTTTTTGATGAACTCCCCAGAAGAAGCTGGCTGGCTGTAGTAGAGATGGAAATTCTCCCTTCTGACTGCTGAAATCACTCTCCTTTTAAGGTCTTCAACTGATTGGATGAGACGTCTCTCATTGTTGAAGACACTCTCCTCAGTTGATTGTAGATGTAATAAGTCATAGATACAATCAACTTACTGATGATATAAATTGACGAAATATCCTCACAGTAACAATCAGACCAGTGCTTGCTTGACCAAACAACTAGACACCATAACTTGGCCAAGTTGACAATGAACTAAAGGCATCGTAGGTACCAATAAGCAGGGTGAGCTCAACACTAATGTAGATCTAAAAAAAGTGCAAAGCTCAGTAAAGTTCTTGTCCACGGGGTAAGCAGTGGTCTTCTTTAGGTTGTTAAAGCTCAGGCAGCCTTCCTCCACTCCGTGATGTAGATGCAAAGCTGTCATACAGTAATACCACGTGGACTACAGCTTTAATTGCAACAGAACCTACTGTTCACATGGAAATCTTCTTTAGATCCGGGGAATTGTTAATTCCATCTTCTGTCACAGCAACAAATGTATATTGTCTCTGACAGCCCACCACAATGTTCAGCTTCTGCCAGGGTGACATCTAAGCAGAGGTGATTTCTAAGTGGTGGGTTAAGAGCTCATCCAGTTGTTCCTGACTTATGTCCTTCAGCTCCATGTTTGTGACCACAGTTATCATTAACATCCCATTTGTTAACTTGCTCTGCAACACTGTTGAGGCATTTTACAATGTCTTCTACTGTCTCACTTTTGGCTGAAATGATACTTACACTCTTGACAATTGCTTTGACTGTGATTGTGTGGTTACCTGTAACCATAAGCCTTGAACCCAGCATTATGGCATTTGGTAACTGCATCAGGCATAGTGGACTGAGGGGGATTGATCATTGGCAGGAGCCCCATAAAATCAAGGTTGGAGGCGTGAAAGGTCGCGGTTATCTGTGTCAAAAGAATAGATTTCTGGGAACTCATCTGCTGGCAGGGAGAGATGATAGAAACTACAATGGGGCTGTCCCAGGCTGCCCCACTCCACTTATAGAGTGCAGGCCATGACATTGCATGGCTATTTTGCTGATGAAGAAAAGAATGCCACTGGAGATGGCATAGGGTGGCTCCTCGCCACAGAAGGATAGAGAACTTCCCCACCATCTGCTTGAGGAACTCGATAATCTTAGATAATCTTTTGGATATTTTCTTTGAGAGGGCTGAGGGTGTTGGGACTGACCTAGCCAGGAACTGTGTAGCTCTTGCGCTGGAGAGACCCATATAATGTTTGTACCATATTTCTCTTCCAACTCGTCATTGTTGAGATTGTGCTTTTCCAGATAAAGGTCTTAGTTCCTCTTTCTGGTGATTCTTTTTGAGTTTCTGTTCCCCCTGTACATCTCCTTGTCATTCCCTTTATCTATTTTCTTTGTGTCATTCCATCCCTGAGCTCCACAGAGTAAATTTTGGTATTTTCTTACCCATGATGCTGATGACATGGATGCTGGACTGGAGTGAGGCTGGGCATAGAGTTCTGGGCTGCAGGAGTGGGGCAACTCCAAGGTATGAGCTGTACTAAGGTCCTGGAGCCCAGGGGTGTGGCCATGGGAGCTCAAGGTGGGGCACCCATGGTCTCTGCACTGGTATCCTGCTGCCTGATATGTTTTATGCCCACTCCTGATTTTTAATCTTACATTTACTTCTGTTCATTTCCTATCTACTCTACCAGGTTGAAATTCACCTGATGGCAGACCTTGTGTTTGTTTCATCACTGTGTTCTCATCACATGGGAATTCAAAATAGATATTTGTGAATGAATAAACGACCTCACAGTTTGGGACCTGTGGGTTTGTGGCCACCAGTTGGCAGAGTGATGTAGCCACTGACTTGAAGAGAGAGATCCTGAATGAATGGGCTTCAATAAGTGAGGGGCTTGGACTGGGTCAGCAGTTCTCACCTGGACCTCCTGGAAATCCTTGCAGGAAATAAAGTACACAAGTCAATCTAGGCTTTAGTTTCTGTATCTGTAAAGTGAGGATGAAAAAAGGAAAATGACAGTATTTACCTTTTGGGGTTGTTAGGATTAAATGAGACGATGCATATAGAGCACTTAGACCTAGTCCTGGTACATAGTGGGCACTCCAATTTAATTATTAGTATTAATATTACAATAAGTAATCACAATGAAAAAGTGGTAAGTCTCAAAAAGACTATATATTTATTCAGAGCACGCAGGTGTGTAAAATGTCAATTTTTTTTGGCTGAAATTTTATCAATGCCATTTGCAATAACACAAATTCATACTGACCAAATATTCTGATTGACATTTTATTTGTCCATGATTAATTGGCATGTGAAAACAAATAATTTAATTTAATATGTGTGTATCATTTGGTAAACAACATTTTTCAAAACTTGGGCTTCATGTGGGGAAAGTAGACCTCAGTGGTGAAAAGGGTGGCTCTCTTGGGTTGAAAGAGCATGGCATCTAGTCCTTAATAAGCATTTAATAAGTGATAATAATAAACATTTAATAAGTGATAGCAGCTAAGATGAGCCCCAGTGCTTTTCCCATTCTGAAATTCTAAGATTCTAAGTCTTATTGAGCCCTTGCAATTTGCCCAGTGTGATATTAGCTTCTGTGGGGTATCCCTCAGGGACTTCACAGTTTAATTCTTTTTGTCAACTATTAATTGCGTTTGTAAGGCCTTGTGGAAGAGTAAATACTCTGGCCCGATTTAACATGACTTAACAACCCAAAAGTGGTTGGCTACCAGCGCTGTCATCACTGTCCTTGCAGTGATGAAATATTTGGTAGTTACTGACTTTGGAAGGTTTATTTTGTGATCTTTCAGAAATGAACATATGCATAACAATTTATGGGGCTCTTTGAAGGCCGGGAACATGTCTTATTCATTTAATTATCCCCTGTATGTAGCACAGTGCCTAGTACAAAGGATGTGCTAAATTTAGTTTTTTTTTTTAAAGATTTATCTTTATTTATTTATTTATCCCCCCTTGTGGCTTGTGCTCACTGTGTCCATTTACTTTACGTTTTTCTGTGTCTGCTTGTCTCCCTTTGTTGCATCATCTTGCTGCTCCATGCGGGCCGTCAGCTCCCTGCACCTCGCAGACTGGCTTGCCTTCACCAGGAGGCCCCGGGAATCGAATCCGGGGCCTCCCATATGGTAAACGGGAGCCCAACCAATTGAGCCACAGCCGCTTCCCTAAATTTAGGTTTTGAATGAATGAATGAGTGAATCTTATTCATGAAAGGCATTGACATTGGGCATTGGTTCAAAATCACCCCCAGTGGTGACTTAGTGATGAAACTGAACTAAAGAGCTGTCTTAGAGACCTTCCATACCCACACTAAAATGTAATTTTATTGGATTTTTATATGTTCAGCCTCTAACCAACAAATCCCCCACCTCAAAACCTGCTCCAGATTTGGATCTATCAACTACCTCCGCAGTGAGGGTAGAGTTAACCACCAGACCTGTCCTAATTGGCAGAGTCATTCAATCTGGGCTTTGGAGGGATACAGTTTGATGTCACCATCATCAACTCCAAGCGCACTGCCACAATCAATTTCAAGAGTTGAACTGATGTGGCTTATCAAGGGACCCTAGCTGCTATGATGCCATGGCCTGGCTTGATGCTCTCAGCCAAAGTCAAGTGTTGGGTGGGTAGCTTGGCTCTCTCAAGAGCCTGCCTGGCTCACTCTGGTGGTATGTGTCAGGGCAGCAAGAATGCATTGCCTAAACTAGGAATGTGGACCGTCTCTGAGGGCTGGAGGAGGAGGGGAATGGAGGGAGGGAGCTCTGATTCTGATGGTGGAACAAGAGAACAGGTTGTCCAGAAGGACATGTAAACAGTCCTTCGCTCCAATGTCCCTGTTGTTGGCACAGTTACTCACAGTCATTATATCTTGGGTATTGTTCTGGGGCAGGGAAAGGGTGGAGTCAAACCAAGAGCAGATGGCAGGGCATGTTCCAGATCTAGTGTGCATAGGTGTACACTTGGGCTTGGAATAAAAGTGAGTGTGCTGGGGATGCCGTGACCTCCAGGGAGACCCCTACTCTTAATCTTTAGGAAGAGGACTACCCATCCCACGAATACCTTCAAAGCCCATCTTCTCAGAGAAACCCGTCCTGATTTGATAATTAGAAGGGCACTAGAAGTCCTGTCTTCTTCCCATTCCAACCTTTCCCAATCCAGATGAAAAAAGACCACCAATAATCTTATTCCTGTTCTTCTGCTGGTTGTTCATGAACTTTAGCATGTGGAACATTTTAATAAGAGTAGTTTCACTCACTGCATTGGAATTTGAGCTTAGAAGGCCCTGGGGCTTTGAAATGTTTTGTCAAAAGACAATGATGATGTGGGGAATGGGGAGGTGGTGTGATCCTCTATTATCAAGAATCCTTTCCCTTGGAGGGAATAAAACCTCCTCGCTAGAGTGATTTACCCATAGGTGAAAAAGTGGCTGTGGTATAAGCCTCTGGTACAGCGGGCTTGTTAGTATGAAGAGTATGCTACTTTCCCTCTTTGCTCAGCTATCTAACCGTCTGACATTCCTAGACTATCTCAGGCTTTTTCCTGCCTATAGCCTTCACTTCTCAGGTCTTTACATGACTGGCTTTTTCTCATTCTTCATATCTCTGCTCAGTGTCAGCTTCTAGGGAGCCTGACCACCCTATGACTTAAGTAGATTTTCCATCCCTCCTCCCCCAGATGTTTTGTGACAGCCTTCTGGTTCCTTCCTTTATGGCCCTCTTCACAACTCTAATTGTATTTATGTGTTATTCACTTGTTCATCGACTTTTAGAGTGTGAGCTCTGTGAGGGCAGGTCTGTTTTGTTTACTGCTGTGTTTTCCGGGTCAAGGACAGACTGAAAATATTTAAAATATTTGAATCCCAACCATGTTTACTCCAGAACTTTGTTAATTTCTGGGGATGTGAGTTAACATAGTCTCTCTCTCTCTCTCTCTCCCCCCCCCTTTTTTTTTTTTTTTGAGGTACCAGGGGGTGGGGATTGAACTTGTGACCTATGTGTGGGGAACCACATCGGCTTCTCTGAGTTGGTTTTTTCATTTGTTTTGCTTGTTGTTTGTTTTAGTTTTTTTCAGGAGGCACCAGGAACCAAACCCGGGACTTCCCATGGGGGAGGCGGGCACTCAACCTCTTGAGTCACATCCGCTGCCGTAGACATAGTCTCTTAAAGTGTAAACTCCTGTTGAGAAGATAGAAAATGTCTTCCTAGCACAATGTGGTAAGTGCTTTGAGAGAGGAAGAGTGTGCTGCTAAAGGAACACCTGAACAGGTCTGCAGAAGTCAGGGGGAGCTTTCTCTGAGAAAATCTAAGAACCGAGACCTGAAGAAAGTAGACATCAGCCAAAGAAAGAGGGAAAAGAATTCTAGGCAGAGGGCAAAGCCTGAGCAAAGGTCTGAAGGTGGGAAAGATGATGGCATCTCTGAGGACCTGAAAGCTGTTCAGTAGGGTACAAGAGGGGAAGCGGCAAGAGATAGGGATGGAGAGGCAGCAGGGCTGGAGCACTGCACATTGAAGCCATACTAAACTTGTACTTTTTTCTGTAGGAAACGGAAGGGTACTGATGAGTTTTAAGTAAGGAGGGGCTTGCTCAGATGTTCACTTTGAAAGATCACTCGGCTTTGTGGGGAGCAAGGGCTTGGAGGGGGCAAGACCAAAGGCAGAGGACCCATGTAAGAGGTTACCGTGGTGGTCCAGGTGAGCAAAAATGGTGGCCTGGACCAGGGGGGTGGCCATGGTGATGGAGAGCAGGGGACTGGTTCCTTGGTATTTAGGAGGTAGAGTCTAAAGACAGAAGATTGGCTGTAGGAGAAAGGAGTGTGGGTCAGGGAGTGCTTAGTGAGAGTTGGGTGGAGATAAGAATGACGTCCATCTGGTCCCTAGGGCACCTGTGTAGGTGGTGATGACCTTCATGGAGATGAGAAGACCAGGGGGAGGAAAGACAGCAAGTGCATCACCATCTTCAGGCCTTCCCTCCTTTTCTTTTCCCCTAGAGAAATTCCAGTTGCCTTCAAAACCCAGAACAAGTGCTTCCTCCTCTTTGAAGCTTTCTCTGAATCCTCCTCTTAACTCCTATTCCACCAGCAGCTGGCTCTTTACCACTTGTGTGCACTGCTCTGCATTGTTTCATCTGAGTGGGCCTTGTCATTCCAACTAGATTGTGTGCTCCTTGGGAGCAGAATGATTTATCCCTGTGACCATCACCCCAGGCACGAATACGTGCAGGTGCTCAGTCCTTGGGGACTATTTGAATAGTTGTATGCAAATCATAATAATGCTTTTTGGTTCAGTGGGAAGGTCAGATTGGCCTTCTAAGGCAAGGCTGTGACCTCTTGGATTTCACAGACACACATATTGAAGCTGAAAGAGAAAACTTGGGCCAGAGAGGCAAAATGATTTGCCCAAGGTCAGTGTCAGAGCCAGAAGTAGAAGCCAAATTTCTAGACTCCCAGGATTGTGTTTTCTCCACTACATCTTACAATGGACAATTGTGTATGTGTGTGTGTGTGTGTATTTCTGCAAAAAGAAGGCATAGCTTCTAGTTAAACTTCTATATTTTGATTTGGAGATTATAAAACACAAAGAAAGGGGATATTTTTGGCCAGTTATGTGTTGTTTGTCAGTGACCTTCTGAAAACAACAGTTTGGGCTGGAGTACAGTGACGCTGTGGTGCAGCTTAGCAGCTTAGGCCTTCATCAAAAATGGCCAGTTCCAGGTCACTGGACTGAGGCAGCCTCAGACCTGGAAGCCTGGGCAGTCTGGGCTTGTGTGGTTACCATGAGTCCTGAGGGCAAAGCACAAATCTGCCAAGTTGTAAGCGATGGCAAGAGTTAGGGTCTAAATTAGGAGGACAGGGCTGCTCAGGACCAGAATCCAGCGTTCTGGTTCACAGTGAGTTTGGGATTTCTGGTCAGCCATAAGGAAATAGGCAGGCCATGGGATTTAGACCAGAATACCTGGAACACATTATATTTCTGGGAAAAGCACATAAAGCTCTGTGTTCTAGGGCAGCCAGGATGTGATGCTGGAGTGCCTAGGGCTTAAGCTGGCATGCTTTTTCTCTTTCTTTTTCTCTGTCTTCCCCTGTCTCTGTCTCTGTGTCTTTCTGTCATGGGCTGGAAAGAGCTGACTGGCATGCGCTGCTCCTCTGTAGGCATTAGAGGCCTGCACGTGATGGTAAACAGCCTGGCTTCCCAAGGGCCCTCACGGCTCTCACAGAAACTTTCTGGGCAACAGCAAGAATTCCAAGCAGGTGGCCTCTTCTTCCACAAAGCATTTGGTGCAGCAAAATTCAACATGATCTATATGGGCAGTCCCTTGGAGGGTGCTGCAGTTGGATTTGCTCTGCCTAGTTTCAGTATTTGTCAAGGCAGTAGAATCAGACACCAAGATACCAGTTACATCCACATAGTGCCAACTTCCCAGGTGGACGAGAACACTTTGTTTGTCACTTTGGCCCACTGACATTCCAGAGAGCAGAAATCTCCCAACTTTTGGAATCTGTGACATGGTAGTGACTGGCTTCATTGTGCTTTTTCTGCCCTCTAAAACTGCTGTATGGTGTGATTTCATTTTCTTAGCTAAAGAAATTAGAATCTATCTTTTTTTTTTTTTAAACAAATCAATTTTATTGATACATATTAGAAAAGCATACAGTCTATCCAAAGTGAACAACCAATGGAATTTGGCATAATCACATAATTGTGCGTTCAGCACTTCAATCATTTTTAGAGAATTTTCATTATTTCTATAATAATAATAATAAACAAAAAAAACCGGGCAAACAAAATAGAATCTATCTTAGCCAAAAAAAAGTTGGAACACTGGAGGGCTGAGGAGTCACGGCAGATGCAGCTGCCTTCTCACAGGTCCCCAACCTACAGGACCAGCCTTGAATGCAGCATTTCTGAGACCACCTGATAGATCACATTTGGAACCAAGATCCTGGGTGGTGAGGTGAATGGAAACTTAGAGGCAGTGTTAATTTTCGAGAGTGAGTAGATAGTTTGGAGCTCTAATCCAAACATGATCCCTTCTTCTATATGTGTCAGAGCACCCATGGAAAACGTAACTGGGATCACAGGGGGAAAGCTCAGAAATCTCATCAGGGAGAGGCAGGCCCGGCCAATAGGCCAGTGATGCAGACAAACCAAAAAGAAAACACTGAAACTTTAATGGATGGGTGGAGGATGGTTTGGTCTTCTATTCCACCGCTCTTTTTCCATCCACAGAATTACTCAATAGTTGGATGAAAGGAGTTCTGTAGATGTTATGGATTTGGAATGTGATAGGACTCCTTGTAAATTTCAACTTGAGATGTGCAAGGCTTATTTTGGGAAGCTCTGCAGCCAGTTCTCTGCCAGAGAATTGGCCAGAAGGTCAGAGGGAGCCTCTGGGCAGGGGTGGTAATGGCCACTGATGCTTGTCGACAATATTGGTGTGGATCCAGGGGTGGGCTGGCTAAACATTTGGAGCCTGAACCATTGAAGCACAGAGCTCCATCCATTCCCCACCTCCTCCCAGCCATGTGTGGATTCCTGAATAGGAGGTGCTGATGGACAGCAGCAATCATTCCAGGACAGAATTTTCCAGATTTGGAGAGCCTTTCTTGGTCAAACAAAGTCCAGCCTGGAACCATACAAACAAATACATCTGTGAGACAAGAATCTCAAATATAAATATCTGAGAAGTAGGGAGAAAGCTGGAAAAAATTTGCACTTAGAAAGACTAGGGCAGAAAGGGAGAACTGCAGATGTGTTCAGGACTTGCCCTGTGACTTTCCACTGGCTGGGGATGGGAGGTTGGGGGATGGAGGAGAGGGGTCCAGGGAAGTGACTGTTTAGAAGGAGAAGCCAGTATTTTTTAGGGCTCCAAACTAATACAGCTAGAGGTCATGGGGAAGGGCAGCCTGTGACCTTCTTGTAGGTATGGATGAGACCAGAGCTCTAAGAACTTAGAGGCTGAAGAGTTTGTGTTCCTGGAGCAACTCACTTTGGAGCAGGTTCAAAGAGGGGAGGTTCTGAAGGCCTAGCATGATTTTGGTAGAGCATCACTAGTGAGCACTTTCTGCTTTGTGAAGGCATAGCATTTCAGAATTTGTTCGTGATCTGCACAGTGTTAAAAGGGAAACTACAGGAAAAAGCAAGGCAAAGAGAGGGCAATGTTGCCAGAGCAGAGAATAAAGAAATGAGAACTAGAAGGAGTCTCAGAGCCTTTCTTATCTGCCCTTTCAGTGTCCAGAACTAAAGGTGATATGGAGGGAGGGGACAGGTGATTTTGGCCTCAATGATTTTCTTGGATTTTATGATGTAACATGTAATAAGGGAGGAGGTTTAGGTTAAGTCCAAGATTGTCCTCACTGCTTATGGCACTAGCTTCATGAATGTTTCTTCTGGTAATGGAGAAAAGGTTAAATGTTATCCCAGAGCAAACGTCAGAAGGTGTACTTTGGGACATGCTTGGGTGGGTCATTGGAAATTTCCTGTTTTCGTAGTGTCCACAGGAGGCCCACAGGTGGATGGACAGTTTGGGGACGGGTAGGGCGGAAAGGAGTAGGGAGGGATGATGAATATCTTTTGTGGTCTTGATTCAGGAAATGCCTTCTTTGAGATCTTTTCTGCTAACTGAGAACTGTGGGGTTTTCCTTGCCTAACTCTCCCATGTACTGGGCGATTCTTGCTTTTAGAGAAATCCGGAGGGTAGCACATGTTGTTGCATCTAGAAGACCCTGCTAACCACCCCAGATGCATGAGCTAGATGGGGAGTCCTAACTCCGGCACCTGCACCAGGGCTGAGCTGGCTCCTGAAGCTCACAGAGGATTATCTATATAAAGCATAGATTATCAGGCCCCTCTCAGAGATCCTGACTCAGAAATTCAAGGGTGGAATCTGCAATCAATATTTTAAAAAAAGCTTTCCAGATGAATCTGATGTGTTGCAGAACTGGAAACCTCTGTGGCAGGGGACTGAGCTTAGAGGCGGGGTCTAAACCTTCTAGAAGTTTTTGATATAAAACAGGTAGTATCAACTTAACATCTGTAGTACTCTCAGACCATGATAAACAATGGCAGTAAATGTTGGAAAAATATGTAAGATTTATATATACATTGAGTTGAACTAAAAAAAAAAAGTGTTTGTGTTATTGGAATGTCACAATCAATTTAGACAAATGACAAAATATGTAGGCATTTAATCGAAAAAAAGCCTTCTCTTTTAGTCCACATAAGGCAACTCTCCTTCCTGCCACCATCTTCTTGATTAGCTTAATTATCAGGGCAGTTTTTTTTCCAAAGTGATTTCTATCGATAGAGACATAAGCTCTGTGCAGTGTAAGCATGTCATAGAGGAAGCAGGACTCCAGAATCCATTGAAGAATGGGATTGTGCAGGTTGTATGTATATGTGTGTGTGTGCGTGTACCTAGGTAACATTTTATGAGTTTCTACATGTTTAACTGAAATGCCCTTACACCCAGCGTGTGATCTAAGAAATAGAAGTCAAATTAATGGGGCTGCCATCAACATGTAGGCAAAACTTGCAGTATCTACTGATGGAATTCAGTTGACAATGTGGACAATGAGAGTGAGGAGGCCAGTCAGAGAAAAGAGGAAGATGGCCTCTTTAGTCCTGTTCTTCGTCTGGAGAGGGGATGGATTGATCCATTCAAGAAGGCAAGGAGTGGGGAGGCTTCAGGCGCCTCCATGACTTCTGTGGATTCTACAGAGAAAGTTGATTTTGTCAGCTCCTCAAACAGGTTAGCAAGTCAACAGAACAGCTTCCCTAAAGCTGGGGACAGTCTTTGCTGCACAACAGTTGTTTGCTTACAGAATAAACCCCTGGACGGTGTTGAAAGAGGAGGGTGCAGTCAGTGCCTTTGGCTGACAGCACACTCAAAAGAGCAAGGAAAACAAAGGCATAAACTCTATAAATCTTCTGGGTTTCATTTACTTAGGCAAAAAGGAGTCAGGACTATAGCAATTAACTGAGTCTGATGAATAGATACAGCTGACCTGACAAAATCAGGCCTGCAACCCCTTAATCCTCAAAAGTAGGCTCTGCGGTTTTTACCTTCCTTCCCATGCCTGCCCACCCCTCTCTAACACACACACACACACACACACACACACACACACACACACACACATTCTTTTTCTGCCTGTGAAGATGCCATTTTACTTTCTTATCTGATTTATTTGTTTTCCAGCTCGGGGAACTATATACATTGATGTCTTACTTTGCCACAGGGCTGCCAGTGCAATGTACCTTTTATAAAGGGAATTTATTGGGGGTAAAAGCTTACAGTTCTGTGGCTGTGAAATGTTCAAATCAAGGCACCATCAGGGATGCTTTCTCATCAAAGGTTGGCCATTGGCAGATCCTGGAGTCCTGCCACATGGCAGGGCAAGATAGCTGCCAATTTCTAGATGATTATTCTGCTAGAAATCTATTGTTGAGTTTCTTTTGTTTGTGTCTACAGGCTAAATTCCATTATCTATTAACTTCTGGGATTTTATTTCATTGATGAGCCCAATAAATTGACCATCACCTTGAACTTGAAAATCCATTCCATAAACATTTGGGTGCCTACATTGTGCCTGGCAGTGGAGTAGGGATAGAAAAACCTCAGGTCTTATGTAAGTAAAATTGGTGGCTGCTAATTGAGAGCCCCAAGACTCAAAGTAAGGAACTGCCCTGCTCTGTGTCCTAACCAACAAAGGGCAGAGGGCTTGATCAGGAGAAAGAACAGGAAGGTTTTCAAGGAAGAAAGGGTGTTAGAGGGAGATTTTTTTTTCTGAAATGCTGGATTAAATTGATCATCCACATCATCATGACTACAGCCACTGTTACTGTATTTCATTTGAGCTTCAACTCCAGTCCTCCAAGATGGTGGCACACTTTCCATGGGAAGGGAAATTCAGAAGGCCTTACCATTTCCAGGGATTTCCAATGAGCAAGCCAGTCTTGCCACTTTTCAAAAAGGTTATTGAGGTTAGGAACTCACCTGGGCAGCCTAGCTAGTAGTTAAACTGTTTAAGGAATACATCACACTATCATGAAACCATTAAAGCAAGCCAGGGAAAATACTCAAAAGAACAGAACATATCCAACTTCTCCTTCCCCAGTCTATATTGTGGAATCTCCTTGGACTTTGTTGGGGTGGTGAGGTATGATGTTGATTGTGTGTGTGTGTGTGTGTGTGTGTGTGTGTGTGTGTGTGAGAGAGAGAGAGAGAGAGAGAGAGAGAAAGAAAAGAGAAACATCAGTGCTGTGTTTTGTCTCCCAAAGATACTTGTCCTCCTTAACATCAATCCAAAAATAATGGGATGGATGGTTATTCCCCAAATATTCTAGTTTCCCTTAATTGTGGACCCACCTTTTCAGAATCTGCCTAAGCATTTCAGATTGCAAGATGAAATATACTTTATATTACTGTTTTTCTGGACATGTAGGCCAGTACTTTCTTTGGATTTTCTCAACTTCTCTTCTTTCCAGAGCAAAAGTGCCCTTAGTGAACAAGTCTCCATTTCCCCAGCACCGATGAAAAGTGGAAGTCAGCATTAGCAGAGACCCTGACCAGTGCTTCCAAGGTCCTCTACTGCTAGGGCATAGAGAGGGACTGCCAGGTAGGAGCTCTGTGGAGGCCCCACCCTCTTCTCCTTCCCAGCTTTATGCCACTGAGACCACTTGGGAATCTTGTCCCAGCCACCCACTCTGAATTGGATATGAAGAAAAAAAAGAAAAATTGGTAAAGCTTTGTAGACAAAACATTCTTGTATTGACCCCACTGTTTCCCTAATCTTTTACTGAGACTTAGTGAACCATCAGCAGAAAATGCCATCTAGAATTCAAGGGACCATAGGGGTCATAGTTACAGGATCTAGTGACTAGTGACCAGTAATGGGCATGTAAATGGAAGCACAGGGAATGGAAATGGCTTATCCATGGTCATTCTGATTATTAGTGGCTGAAACAAGACCTCCTGCATCCCAGTCCAGGGCTTCTCCTACAGCATGAGGTTGTACCTTTGGTGAATGGCCTCTCTGTAGCTTTTGAAGTAGGCTCATTCTGGCTCCTGGTCTCAGTCCTGACCCAGGAGAACTATCACCCCACTTTAATCTTCTTAGCAAGACCTGTGTCCTCTCTTCCAACACTAAAGCCATCTACTCATCCACCCTGAAACTGAGAGAAAAAAAAAAATCTGTGACAAATGGAAAATTTCACTGCAGGCAAAACCCATCCCAACCCCTCCCTGCTTTGTTCCATCAGCAATCTTGAATCAGTTTGCCTTGGCTTATCACTTGTAGGATTTTTGCACCTTTGGAGGTGCCCTGACCCTCAGCAGTTCTGCTGGGTCACCATGCCTCAGGCAGACTGGAAATTTGCTACTGATTTTTAAAATCATTTTGCAGGAGTTTGCCATATCAGCTTGCCTTATCTTGTACTCAGTTTTTGAGTCCATTTTTTTTTTTCCTATCAGAGTTTGAATTGGCTAACAGACCTGTTGGTTTAATCAATCACCAACTTGTTGCAAATTGCTTTTGGGTCTTAAGCAGGGCCTGGCTTTAGGTAAAATTGTGGAATTGTTGAAATGTGTCTCTGGCACCCAATCACCTCCTTTCCTGCCTTCTCCTATTTCGGGTCCTTTCCTTCCCTGAATTTGCCCTGTGCTAGCTGTTTCTCTTGGAAAATATCTGACATAATCATTTTTTCTGATTAACCAAGTACATTTGTATTGTGACATGATTTCTAAGATAGTTCCAGGCATCTTCCCACATTCCTCATCAGTGTGGTGGGGCCAGTGGTCTCTAAACTTGGCCTATCACAGAATACCTGGAGATTTTTGTTCCGAATACAGAAGAAGAGAAGGCCTTCAGTGACTGTTTGCTGAACTAAGTAGAATTATTCATATCCCAGATCTTCTGACTTCTAGCCTTGAGTATTTCCACTATCTGGGATGTTTTAGTTTGCTAAAAGCTGCTGGGAGCAATGTACCAGAAATGAGTTGGCTTTATAATGAGATTTATTAGGTTAAAAGCTTACAGTTCTGAGACTGTGAAAGTGTCCAAATCAAGGCATCATCAGAGATGATTTCTAATGGCGCTGCAGATGTGGGCAATCAGGCACAATGGCAGCATCTGCTCATCTCTCCCCTCTCCTCCAGGTCTCATTGCTTTCAGCTTCTGATTTCAGGGGCTCCTCTTAGCTTCTAGGAATTTTTGTCTCTGCAGCTTTTTTCTGGGTCTGTGGTTTTTTATTCCTCTGTTTTCAAGGGACTTCAGAAAGAGGATTAAGACCCACCCTGGGTCATTCCCTACTGAAGTGATCTAATAAAAAAGAAGGTCCCTTAACTGAATCTAATCAAAATGTACCATCTATGTTAGGTTTACACACTCAGGGATGGTTTAACTTTGGAAGCCAAAGCTATAAAATATCTAGTAGAAAATGTAGGAGAATACCTTTATAACCTTGGGGTAGACAAAGATTTCTTGGGCAGGCCATGAGCATAAAAAGAAAATTTGATAAATTGGATTTCATCAAAATTAAAAAAACAAACAAATTTCTGTTCATCAAAAGATACCATTAAAAAGTAAAAAGGCAAGGTATAATATAGGAGAAAATATTTGTCAAAAGACAATCCAGAATACACAAAGAATTTTACAACTCAATGAAAAAAAGACAACCCAATTACAAAACTAGGCACAGGATTGAACAGGAACTTCATAAAAGAAGATATCCAAGTGACCAATAAGGTGCTCAATGTTATTAGTCATCAGGGAAATGCAAATCAAACTCACAATGAGATATGACTGCATACCCGTTAGACTGGCTGAAATTAAAATGACTGACACTATGCAGTGCTGGTGGGGGTGTGGAGCATCTGGAACTCTCTTATGCTGCTAGTGGGACAATAAAATGCTACAACCAGTTTGGAAAAATGTTTGGCATTTTCTAATAAAGAACAGTATATACCTACCCTATGACCCAACAATTTCATTCCAAGGCTTTTATTCAAGAGAAATGAAAATATATGTCCAAAAAAGATTTTGCACAGGAACAGTCATAGCAGGTTTATTCACAAAATCCCCAAACTGGAAACAACCAAACGTCTACCAACAGGAGATTGGATAAATTTAAATTTGGTATATTAATAGTGTGGAATACTATTCAGCAATAAAAAATTACTTATGCAAAAAATGTAGGTGATTCTCAGAAACATTACATTGAGTTAAAAAGGACACAAAGAATTCACATGGATGATGCTATTTATTTGAAGTCTGAGTGTAGGAGAAGCTAATCTGTGGTGATAGAAGTGACATATGGATTACCTCTGGGGCCGGGGGCAGTGCTGCTATTGGCTGGGAAGGGATACAATGAACTGTTCAGTTATCTGTTGTTATGTGAGAAACTAGTCCAAAATTTAGTGGCTTAAAACAACCATCTCATAATCTGTATTAGTTTCCTAGGTTGTTGTAACAAATTACTACAAACTTGGTGGCTTAAAGCAGTAGAAATTTATTGTCTCACTGTTCTAGAGCCTAGAAGTCCTAAATCAAGGTGCAGCAAGGCATGCTTCCTCTACAGGCTCTAGGGAAGAAGCCTTCCTTACCTCTTCCAGCCTCTGGTGATTCCTGACAATCCTTGGTGTTCCTTGCTTTGTAGCTGCATGATTCCAATTTCCGCCTCCATCATCACATGGACTTCTTCCCTGTGTGCCTTGGTATCCAAATCTCCATCTCTTTTCTCTTATAAAGACACCAGTCATTGGATTTAGGTCCCACCCTAATCCAGTGTGACTTCATCTTTATGTGATTACATCTGCAGGACCCTATTTCCAAATAAGACCACATTCACAGGTCCCGGGGGTTAGGACTTGAACGTATCTTTTGGGGGGACATAATTCAACCCTCTACAATATTCTCGCAATTTTGTGGGTCAGGAATTCAGGCAGGGCTTGACTGGGTGATTAATCTTTTCCACTGACGGACAGGATAGTCTGGAGGGTGCAAGACAGCTCCCCTCACATGCCGGGCATCTTGATGGTGCTGGTTGGAAGGCTGGGCTCAGCTCACACTGTTGACTGGAGTCTCTCCAGCATGGTGGCCTTGGGGTAGTCAGATTTCTTTCTTGGTGCTCAGAGAATCAAGAGTGAATGTTCCAGAGAATAAAGTAGATGCTGCATGACCTTTTCTGGCCTAGCCTTGACAGTCACACGGTGTCACTTCTGTTGTATTCTTATTGGTCGAAACAGTCACAAGCTTGCTTAGATTCAGAAAGAAGGGATACAGACATCTCTTAAAGGGAGCAGAGTCAAAGAATTTGCACTCATGTTTTAAAACTGCTATGGGAACTTGGTGGGGCTGATGGAAAGACTCAATATTTTGATCTGGGTGATAGTTACATGGGTATATAAAAAATCATTGCACTTTATAGTAAGGATTTGTGTGCATTTTACTCTATGTAAATTATATTGCAATTTAAAAATTATGCAGAGTGCTTTACATACATTGCTGCCATTGTTGTCACTCATGGCAGTCCTATGAGTCAACAATTATCATCTCATTTTGAAGATATTCCATTTTACTTAGTAACTTCCCCAATATCAGACAGAACCAGAATTCAAACCTAAGTTTGATCCCAAAGTGTCTTCTCTTTCTACTTGCGTCACACGACAAGGGCAAAACTATTCATTCTTTCTTTTCATTTGTTATTCTTCAAATAATAAGTACTGAGAACCCACTGTGTGTTGTGTACTGCGCTAAGCACCGGAGATAAAGAAAAGAATAGCATATGTCCTTTTCTTCTAGGGTCTCCTGACCTGCAGGAGGAAATAGGTATATATAAATATCTATTCTACACTGTGACCAGTATTATCTTACGCTGAATGTATTTTCTGAACTCCCAAATCAGGGTCCCATGAAATGACTGCTATGTGGACACCATGGAACAGAATATATGAAATCAGAACTTGCTATAGAAAACATTGGGTCCCAGTAAACAAGCACATTTACAAATGGGCCCAGAAGAAGGAGGTGGGGGAACATTGCCCAAGGGCTTCCTAAGTGCCAGGCACCCAGCTCAGAGCTTTATGAGCTTTACATCCACTATCTTTTCTAATCCTCCCAACATTTTCCAAATTAGTCTTTTCTTTCTTTCTTTCTTTCCTTTTTTTTTTTTTAAAGATTTATTTATTTCCTGCCCACCCCCCCATTGTTTTTGCACTCTCTGTCTGCTCTCTGTGTCCATTCGCTGTGTGTTCTTTTGTATCTGCTTGTCTTCTCTTGAGGCAGCACTGGGAACCGATCCTGGGACCTTCCAGAGTGGGAGAGAGGCGCTCAAGCTCTTGCACCACCTCAGCTCCCTGGTCTGCTGCGTCTCTTATTGTCTCTCCTCTGTATCTCTTTTTGTTGCGTCATCTTGCTGCACTAGCTCTCCACAGAGGCCAGCACGCTGTGCATGGGCCAGCACTCCAGCGTGGGCCAGCTCGCCGCATGGGCCAGCTTGCCTTCACCAGGAGGCTCCGGGAATTGAACCCTGGACCTCCTATATGGTAGATGGGAGCCCAATCGTTTGAGCCACATCCGCTTCCCTTAGTCTTTTCTTTCAGCTCCCAAACCTGGCTTTACTTTCACTGGGGACAGTTTGCACTGGTTCTTGAGAGCTGATTGTTAAATTGTTTCCCAACTCTGAGTTCATGTTGGTAGCTTGAAATTGGCCATGGTGAGAATGCTTATATCACGGAAGTCAGCAAATGCTGCCAATTAGGTTTTTTTGGGAGTTGGTGGGTAGCGGTGGTGATATGAATTTTTCCAGCACACCACTACTTTACTTCCCCAGAACTGGATCATGAAGTGACATCTGTAAACTTTCGACTTTGCATTTCAGAAATTTGCTTAAATTCTTAAATGTAAGTTTAATTTGCTTAGATCTTTTTCCTCTTAAGAACACATATATTTTTTTGCTTTGGGGTTTGAACGTGATTTGTTTTTACCCTTTGCTTTCCTATTCTCTCTGCTTTTTGTCATTTTAATCACAATCATGGTTGATTTGGACCAGTTTGAGCTGCCACAACTTTCCCCTTTGACCTCCATACTGGACCCCCAGGTGAACTGCTCACCTCAGCCCCTTCCTAATCCTGTGACTACAGGGCCACCAGCTCTGAGACCTTTCTCTGTTATTGCTATTCAGGGACCCATCTTTCACACCTATTTTCTTTCTTGGCATTCAGCTCAAGTTCACTTCATGAATAGGTGTTGATGTGTTGATCTCTTGAAAACAGTCTATTCCTCTTTATCAGCTCCCCAACGTGTCTGGCCATTGTCACCAGCCAGACTGAGATATGAGGGCCTCAGCAGGAGACTATGGCGAGCAATTCCCTGGAAAGTGCTTGGGGCTCCATCCATCAGCAGCAGGTGTGGCCAGGGTTCCAGAGGCTGCTCACCTGCTGGGGCTGGGGTGGTAGTCTGGGCTGTTTCTCCCAGGGTGTGGGTGAGGGGCTGACTTTCTAGTTTTTCTGGTCCAATGGATGAATTTACCTCATCTACCTTCTGCTTAGGCTTTCCCTGTACCTAAGCAAAGAGAACTGTGAGATAGCTATTGAGGTGTGAGTAAACTAGCTCATTCATTGACTGACCCCATGGTTTTGATTGCACTATCTTCTCCTTTCACTGCATTTTTGAGTGCTTTCTGAATGTCAGGTGCTCTGCTAAGTGCTTCACAAGCATTCTCATTTAATCCTGACAACACCCCAGAGGAGGAAACTAAGCTCCAGAAAAATTAAGTATCTTTTTCACGGTCACATAGCAATTAAGTGTGTGAGTCTGAATTTGAACTCAGGATTGCCTGATGCTAGTCAAGTTTCCTAAGCTCCCTGCTTTGCTCCCTTGGCCCTCTGGGGAGTTAACAATTCAACCAGCAGTTGATAATCACCTATCCATGTGTCAGACTCTGGGCTGGGAATCCAAAAATAAATGAGAGACAGTCCATGCCTTCTAATGGAAGAGACTGACAGACTTGAACACAAATCATTCTAATCAGGACATTAGTAGGAGTTCAGGGAGTGGATATGGAGTCGAGAAGGGCTAGTCCCCTGTGTACTAGGGATGCTTCCTGAAAGGGGAGGGGTGTCTGAGCGGAATCTGAGGAGTACAGGACATGCCTCCTCACACTGAGTACAGAGATTCTGCCTTCATGGAGGCAGAGAAAGCAGATAAACCATCCTTAATACCAAGGTACTTATGATCTAATGGGAGACAGTCAGCTCTGCTGCAGTGTACTTACTGACCTTTCATCCAAAGCATAGAGATCTATAAACCCACATATGAGAGGACAATTAAAATCTCTGCATTGGGATGATGGTGGGCATGGGGAGGGTCAGGCAGGACATCAGGGAAGGGACTGTGGAGAATTGGGAGACCTAGATTTAAGATTCATTACTAGCTTGGCCACTCACTGGCTATGTGGCTTCAGGCAAGGCTTTTCTTCTCTCTGGGCCTGAGTTTCTCAATTTGTAAAATGAAAAATTTCTCCAGAATGATCTTAAAGGTGGCTTCTGACAGTCTGAGGTCCCATGAGACTGTGTATTCTCTATGGTTGAAATCTAGGAGGAGATTCCAACCAGAGTGGTTATCCTCTTGAGCAGTAGATTGGGTTGTGCTCTTTCATCTGCCAAATTAGCTGCTTCTGTGTCATTGTGGTGTTTGCTCAGAGACTAAGATTCTTGAAATCCCCTGCTCCCCATTTAGGAGGCACAATGTCAAATCTGATTCTTGGCCTGACATGTTGATCTGGGATGTGGTTTTGCTTTTACCCTCGTCCTTATTCCTTCATCTTAATTCAGTGACGTATAATTAAAATCTAAATACATTGGTGAGAAGATGGTCAACTACCAGTTTTGGGTTCTCTTTTTGTATCATCTTGCCTTCTAATTTTTTTTGTGTGTGTGACTATGTTGAGGCCCTAGACCCAATTTGCATCTTATTTCTTCTGTGAAGAAGTCCCTGAGTTCTGAGACCTACAGTTCTCTTCTTGTGCCTAAAGAGATGTGCTACTTACTGTCTCTCCAAACACTTGTATTGGAATACTCATAGTTAGTTTTGGTCCTGCCACCAACCAGCTGTATGATCTTGGGTAAACCACATCATCTCCTGGACTCTCAGTTCTCACCTGCAAAATGAAGGTATTGGACTAGAGCAGGTGTTGGCATTCTGTGACTCTTGGGTCAAATCCGGCCTGCTGCCTCTTCTAGTAGATGAAGTTTTATTGGAAGTCAGCCATGTCATTTGTTTACCTATTGTCTACAGTGGCTTTCACACAGCAATGGCAGAGTTGAGTAGCTGTGACAGACACTGTGTGGCCCTCAAAGGCTAAAGTATTTACTATCTGGCTCTTTACAGAAAGAGTTTGCTGCCCCTGGACTAGAGGATTGTTAAGCTTCCTCCCAGTTTTGACTTTCTTATAGTTTTAAAAGGAGATGAGTCATATTTTTTTCTTCATCGAACACGTTAATTCAGGGTCTTCTGGATGCCTGCATATACAAGGTGCTGGGGACACATTCAGGGATTGGATTCCTTTGTGACACTTCAATACTGTTTGACTACAGTTAGTCCAACGTACCATGCCATTTCATGTTCTCTCTGCCTGAAACATCTTTTCTCATTTCATGACTATTCCAGCCCAATCTTTAAGATCCAACTCTCCAGGAATCCCATCCTGACCTCTCTGGCCATACTGAGTCCCTATTATTCTCTGTACTTTCATAGAATCCTACCCACCGTTTATCTTAATGATGACAGGATTTAGCTCATTGTATTGAAAATATCTGTTCTTTACTCTCTTTTCATTCACTGCAAATTATATGCCAGGAAATATTCTAGGTCTAGGGATTCAAAGTCAATAAATCATGATTCAAGAGTCTCTCAGAGTCTAGAATAGAGAATGTTGGATTCTCTTTCTATAAGATATGTTAAACACCATCATCAAGATTTCATCCAAATTACTCCAGAGCAGTTGTGTGACCAGAATGGACTTTCCCGTCCCTTATTGCCCACAGTGGCACTGAGTTCGGAGTAGCCAGCAGAGGGGAAGGAAGGTGGAGACACACTTATGGCCTGGGCAAGTGATACCCTGCTCTAAGTCTCACACTTAAGAAGGCCCTATTCTGGCTGTTCTCCTGTACGTTTTCCCAGGGTGTGATACCAAGGGGATGTACTTTCCTGGAGCCACTTCTAGACCATGCTCCGGGTACCCAAAGCCCTTAAATACCCTGCTCAAATGGTCCTGAGCCTTCTCTGTTTTTGTCCTTCCAGGAGTGGCCAAGGAGAGGCTATTTGCGGAGTTGGGGGTCTGTGGACAGAGCTTAGATAAGTGTGTCTATACTTGGATATTCAGGTCTCCTTGTTGTATGGGAAGAAGCTAGGGTTGGGAAGAGAAGAGAGATGAGCTGTTGATGAGAAGTCAAGGGCTGGGAGCCTGGGGACTGATGGACAATTCTAAATTCATACTTGGCCTTTGAAATCATTATGAAGTTATTGTATTTTTTGAAATAATTTTAGAGGAGTTGCAAAAATAATACAGAGAAGTCTTAGGTATCTTTCACTCAGCTTCCTTTAATATTAACATCTTATATAACCATGGTAACCCTGGTATCATTATCAAAACTAAGAAATTAACATTAGTACAATGCTATTAACTAAATGACAAACTTAAAATTAGTAACTAATGCCTAAGCCAGAAAGGCCCTCATCTCAGGGGGTGTTATTAGTCCTTCCAAAGCTAGAACTGGGATTTCCAGGTACATAAAGGGGAGGCTCCTGTCAACATATCCATCTTCCTGGGGAGCCAGAGGCCTTGGCTGGTGGGGCAGTTCACCCAAAGGCCAGGAAATCGCTCAGGGACACCCTGAAATCCCCTACAGCTCTCCGATTCCACCATGAATGATCTGATGAACACTGTGTCCCCTAGGTCTTATCCCCCACATTAGATACCTTGCATGAGAACTGCTGGGGTCTCGGACTCAGGAAGCTATGAATGTTAGAGTATATTAGATACCTAATTAGAATATTAGGTATCTAATATATCTAATTAGAATATTAGACTGTATTGGAAAATACAGGTGTTTGACAAAGCTAATGCTGTATGTACATATGCATACACTGCATACATGCACATTTTCACCTTTTTCTTCCTAATTCCCCTCTGTCTTCACTTTATCTCTACCTGCTGAATGGTGAAGAACATTAGACTGGAAGTCATGAGGTCCTGGTTCTCGCCAGAACTCTGCTCTCAGCTCGGGGACCTTGTCCTCCTAACTTGAGACTTCAGAGAAGAAACTGAGCTCTAAGATCTTTGAGATCTCTTTCACCTCTGCCTTTTACATTCTTCCTTGTCTGTATGTGATTTTTTTCTACACTCTTGTCCTCATTTTCACATTCTTCTTATTTTTCTATATCTTTTCCTCTATTTTTCTGCTTTTCTCAAAAATTTTCTTACCCTTATTCTGTTTCTTTGTATTTTCCCATCACTCTTCTCATGCCATTCCTCTCTCCTCCCACCTCTCTTTTACTCCTTTTCTTCCTGTTTCTGCTTCTTCTCCCTTTCTCTTCCTCATCCCCTTCTAGCTCTGGAATTCTGTGACCATTTCAGTGTAGTCTTTGTTACCCACACCATTATGTCCCACCAAGTGCTTGTGGCAATTATTTCAAATGAGAGGGGTAAAAGAGGGAATTAAATCATAGTATTAGCAACTGGTGATTTGCTTTAATTGCAGAAAAATGTCCCGGCTTTCTCGAATATTGAAGCATTGATGAAGAACAGATTTTCTCTGGCAATGCAAATTCATCACCATCTAAGCTTGGCAGAAGGACTGCCTTGCTTGATATTATTGTGGATGTTTTGATGCACTCCCTGTTTAGCAAACTTGGAACACATTTCAACCAACCCCTGTACTGATGTAAAACTATTTTTATTTGTAATGAGGGTGTATTAAAATATATATACATTTCCACTGATTTCTCACTCTTGGGAGGCTGGAATCTGATGACGGCAAGGCAGGAGGGCCTGGATTTTTCCACCCTCTCTCCATAGGGAGCATGCTGGAATTTAGGCACTCCCCTTTGTCCCCGCCCCCTTGTTAGACTTCACTGATTTTAATAAACATTTTCCTTTCTGCAGTTTCCTCAGTGACACAGAATCAGACATGTCAGTTGGATGGGGTCTTCCAAAGGTCATCTTCTCTGTCCCCTGCACACATTGATGTTGAGCCTGAATTGGGTAGGGTCTGAGTGAGGGAGGATACAAAGAAAAAAGAAGGCATGGTCTTTGTTTTAGAGAAGTCAAACACTTGGAAAAAGTAGAGACAGATATGCACCTGTTCCATTGTAAACACAGAGTGGGACAAAGGAATGAAAGGGCAACAAAAAGATGAGGCACAGAGGCCAGTCCGTAAGTTTAGTGGAAGAAGCAGTGAAGAGCAGAGCCAGTTTGGTAGAGGGAGTACTAGAATGTTTGGCAAGGCCAGAGCAATGGTTAATGACCCAGAGGTTCATTAAAAAGAGGTTCTCTTTTTCCCAAAGATATAGCTTCTGTCAGGGTACATTCATCCTCTTATCATCAAGCAACTTCCCTCTTGAAACCTCCCCACCCGAGCACCCTGGACACAAGCTCTTTGGGTCGGGACCCATGGCAAATATGGTCACAGAATTCCAGACTTAGAAGGAACCTTAGAATTGATCTAGTCCAGGGGTCTTAGCCTGGAGCTTCTGTTGAGTTCTGCAAATGCCCTGAAATAATGAACAAAATTGCACATGTACCCATTTTCCAGGGCTTGAAGGGAAGGCATAGTTTTCATCATTCCTGAAGGACACTGTGACCCCCGCAGTCTTCAGACCCCTGGCCTAGTTCATTCCCTCCATTGATTATCTGGGAACTGAGGACCAGGAAGGTGATGTGGCTTAACTGAGGTCTCGTAGAGAGTTATTCTAATTCTTTCCATTTACAGCTGATGAAACTGAGGCCTGAGAATTCTAGTGACTTAGGCAGTTAATAGCAGAGTCAGGCTCTTGGTCCAGAGGTTTCTTTGTACATCACAATCTTTCCCGCTTTGCTACTATTGCCTCCATGTGCCTCCTTATCCATTTCAGGCAGCAGCAGTGGCTCTCTGTACCGGTCTCCCATTACCTACTTCTGGCAGGCCTAGAAAGGTATTTGAATAGGGCCGTTTCTCATGAGACTGGTGCCCACTGCCATCTTGTGTGAAGTCAGCATTCTATTCCACCATATTGCCCTCCAAAAGAAACAGCAATAGCCCCACACATCTTTGGTTTAGGGACCTGGTGAAGACTTGAGCTTAATAGTGTGTGATGCAGCCCCCATCCAGCTCCACTGACTCTACTTGTAACTCATGTTCGGTTTGCTCCAAAAGTGAATTCAGTTTCAGCCTCAGGAAAGGAGGGGCATAGGGTTATCAGGACTTGACAACAATTTAAGTCTCTCTCACTGTGCCTTCTCACATGCTTCTTACTCTATGGGCCCTATGCTCCACCTGCTCTGAACAGCTTTCTGTTCATTGACTACACCATGCTGTTCCATGCCTACTCCTTCTGCCTGGAATACTTCTCCTCTGGCGAATGCCTCCTTCTTCTTTAAGACTTGCCCCCAAATCACCTCCTTTGTGAAGCCTTTTCTGACTTTCCCAGGCAGAGAGGTGCTCCCTCCTACTGTCATAGAGCATAGCACAGGGTCCAGTGAATACTGGCATAGATTCCAATGTCCCAGCTGCTCTGTGGACTTGTGGAGCACAGGAGCTATAGCTTACTCTAGGGTGTTGATTCTCACTAGAGGCCATTTTGTTCCCCTGGGGGTTGCTAATGACAATCTAGTGAGCAGAGGCTAGGGATGCTGCTAAACATCCTACAATGCACAGGAAAGCTGCCAACAGAAGAATTATCCAGTCTGAGAAGTCAATAATACTGCTGTTGAGAAACCCTACTGTAGGGAATCAATACTCACTGAGAATTCCTCAAATAACTGGCACAAATGTGTGAAGAGTTTATATAGTCTGAAAAGAGTGCTGTTTCCATCTCTTGGTAGACAGGACAGAGTGTAGTCTTTTGAGTACAGCAGTACAAAACAACAATGACAAATGCTAAAGTGTCAAGCCCTTGGTTGGTGTGTTCTAATAACTTTTTATGAACCTTCAGCACTCAGAGAAGATGACACTGATGCTTTCTTCCAACCCAGTGTTCTAGAATTCCAGAACATCAAACACATCATGAACAGGTAGTTAAAGGCTACTGCTTCTTTGAATTGGAGGCCTTGCTTAGGAAAATCAGATCCTTTTGAAACTCCTCCCATGTTCTCAAAGAAACCCAAGTCATTTAAGTGAAGGTTTTTTTTTTTTTTCCACTTGAAAACAAGATAAGAGACAGACCACAAATAGAATTTTAGGCATAATCTGCCTAATCAGCCAAATTCTTAAGTGTTTACCTTGGAGCAAACATGTGGGTGAACTATCCTTGAATAGTCAATATATATACTAAGAAAAGTTTCTTTAGTTCACCTCAAGTCTTTATTTATAAGCATGCTGGGTAGGAAGGCTAAGGCAGAAACAGTGCAAACACCCGAGTCCATTCAGGAGGAGGCTGGAGCTGGGATGCTGGGGAGGGGAAGATGTACCAGTTCACGGGAAGGAAGGGAGGTTAGAGGGAAAAAGGGATGAATAGAGGCACCTATTTGGTGGATAGAGCAAACTAGGGAAAGGCATGAGGCAGGAGAACGGAGTGAGGGCCCCACAGGGAGTCTCCCCTGACTGGAATGGAGGATGGGCTTTAACAACATGGTCTTATATGAGTTGAATCAGCTGGGGAGGAGAGCCCAAGGCCATGGAAAAATGCTTCTCTGTCTCTCAAGAGCAGTTGTTCCCAAATCCAGTCTATTATCAGAATCACATGAGCACTTTAAAAATGTTCAGATTCCAAGGTCCCATTCCTGGAGGTTCTGATTCTGTGGTCTAGGGTGAAGCCCAACAATTTTTGGTTTTTCAGAGTTCGCTAAGTGATTCTGCTACTCATCCAGGTTTGGGAATCAGTGCCTTAGATTAGAGAAAATGGAGGAGTTGCTGATGGCCAAAGAGTTGCAAGGGCACTGATCATTTAGTCAAAGGACTGAGTAGGTTTGGGACTATGCAGGATGTTGGGAAAGGTGCAAGGCACATGGGTCTCTGTCCTTAAGGAACTCAGAAATGGGTTCTAAAAAGGCAGTGGGTGCAGATTAAGATAGAACTGACTGTGTAATAATACGTGAGCGTGTGGTAAGTGGCAGATCAGTGGTTGTGGTGGCTGGGGTGGACAGAGAAATCTCAGGCCAGGGGCAAGCCAGACATGAGCCTTTCTGGAAGGATGATGACTCATTTCAGTGCAGAGGGTTGACTCAGCTAAAGGATTCAGGCCTAGAAAGATGGGGAGTCTAAGAGGGGGAGTTTATGGTAGGAAGGTGTGAAGTATCTAGAGTTTGGACAGGGGCTTTGGTTTTGAGGTTGGGAAGGACAGCCATAGCTGAGTCTTTTGGGAAATGCAATCAGTGGAGGCTGGGTGTTGCTGGGTTGTCTCAGTGCTGTGTCTCTGAGAGGGGCCTGCTCTAGACCAGGGCGTGTGGCTCCAACTCTCCAGAGACCTACCTAGAGGGTATGTCATCATCAAGGAAAGTTCTTGGATGGGAGAGTTTACGAGGCTTGGAGGACACTGCTGATGTCCAGGAAGTCGTTCCTCACCAGAGGTGGGATCATATCTCCACAGTCATTAGAGCCCTGTTACAAGGCTTTCTCTTCCCCTCAAAATAAAACCAAGTAGACAATTTGGTCCTCAGGAAAGTCCTTATAAAAATATCTGGTATTTACCAGGCACTCAATGTATACCAGATAAATAGTAAATGGGCTTTGGATGCATTATTTTATTTAATTTTCAGATAAACTCTTGGGATATGTATTGTTAGTTAGGGTTCTCCAGAGAAACAGAACCAAGAAGATATAACAAATTAAGAGATTTATTATAGGAATTGGCTCACATGACCATGGGGGTTGGCAAGTCTGAATTTTGGAGGGCAGGAACTTGATGGTGAAGATGAGTTCCCTAGGACAAGCTGGCTGCTGAAATCCTGAATTCTCCCTTACAGGCCTCCAACTGATAGGATGAAGAGACTCCTCTCATTGCTGAAGGCAGTGTCCTTTGCTGACTGTAGAGGCCATCAGCCATAGATGCAATCAACTAACGATTTAAATCTACAAAATACTCTCACAGTAACAGACTAGAGCTTCATCATCTGAACAGCTGGCCACCATAATTTAGCCACGTTGACACATGAAATTAGCCCTCACAGGTACTATGTGAAGTTGTGTCCAAGTCACTCAGCCGGTAGATAGCAGAGCTGGGATTTGAGCTTTTCTTCTTAAGCTCTGGCCTCTACTATGTCCTTCATGGAAGGGGGAATATGTTACTACTCCTGATGTGACTTAATGGACCAAAGTGGACATCACAGACCTCTGAATGTCTCTTCCACCATCTTGCTAGATGCCTCAAGTTCCTCTAGAAAGTGAAGTCTTTTTTTTAGGACACCGTTAAGCATTTTGTCTTGACTATGGTTCTTTACTTTCTAGGGATGGAAAGGGTGCATGTCTTCCATCAGCTAGTGAATTAGCAAGCTTAAATCTGTGTGATTTATCTAGGAATACTGCATTCTTACTGGGCCAAGGGATAGAGACCTTGGTAAACAAATTGTGCTGGAGCAAGCTCAGTCTCCTGTCCCTGTGTGCCATGGTGGGGTATCCTGAACAGCCTCAGAGCAACAAGAAGACACTGAACTTCTGCAGGAAGTAGCAGGATTCCGAAAGGAATTGTTTCCTGAATACTTCAGAGGTGGTGACCTCAGTACCTCACAAAGTAACCCATTATATTTTTAAGAGCACTAAAGGAACTTTTTCCTTTTATTGAAATCTGCTTCTTATAAATGCCAGTTCTCATCTCTGGAGTAACAGAATAAATTATCTCATTCTTACATGAAAGCTTTTCAAATATTTGAAAGCAGGGATCATATCCCCATGAGATGTTTCTTCTCCAGGCTACATGCCTCTAGCTCCATCCAGCAATCTTTTTGTAATTTGGCTAATAAACCCTCTTTTTGCTTTGTCATCTCCTTGATGACTATGGTCTTATGTTCGTCTTAGAAAATGTGTCATCCCAAAGCATCTAGTTCTGTTTTAACCAATGCATAGTAGAGTGGAAATGTCACCTCCCATGTTTTGAACATTAGGTATTTATTGGTGTAACCAGATGTGTTAACTTTCTTAATAGCAATTATTTATTGTTTTATATTTCACCTGTAGTCAACTTAAAAACTTTAACCCTTAGTTTCCTCCACTCCTTATTTTAAACTTTTAAAAACATTTTTTATTAGAGAAATTGTAGGTTTACAGGAAAGTCATGCAGAAAATAAAGAGTTCCCATATACCTTCCCACACCCCCAGTTTTCCCTATTAGTTACATGTTGCAGTAGTGCAGTACCTTTGTTACAATTGATGAAACAATATTATTATAATTATACTATTAATTACAGGCCATAGTTTAAGGGTTCATTGTTTGTGTTGTAGAATCCCAAGGTTTTTGTTTTAAAATTTTGTTCTAGTAGTGTATATATATATGCAACCTAAAATTTCCCTCTTTAACCACATGCAAAAATATAATTCAGTGGCGTTAATACATTAACAATGTTGTGCAACCATAACCACCATCCATTACTAAAACGATTCCATTACCCCAGACAAACTCTGTACCAAGTAAGGATTAACTCCCTAATCTCTACCCCTAACTCAAGTCCTGGTAATCTGTGTTCTATTTTCTGACTCTATGAATTGACTTATTATAGTTATTTCATACAGGTGAGATCATTCAATATTTGCCCTTTTGTGCCTGGCTTTTGTCACTTAACATGATGTCTTCGAGGTTCATCCATGTTGTCGCATGTATCAGAACTTCATTTTTTATGGCTGAATAACATCCCATTGTATGTATATACCACATTTTGTTTATCTGTTCATCTTTTCATGAACACTTGGGTTGTTTCTACCTCTCGGCTATTGTGAATAATGCTGCTATGAACATTGGTGAACAAATCTCTTTTGGGTTTCTACCTATAAGTGGAATTGCCAGGTCACAGTAATTCTATGTTTAACTTTTTGAGGAACCACCACCAACCACCGCCCAGTGTTCTTATTTTTCCACATCCTCTCCAACACTCGTTATTTTCCATTTTTTGAATAGTGGTCATTCTAGTGGGAATGAGGTGGTATCTCATTGTGGTTTTGATTTGCGTTTCCCTGATGGTTAGTGATGTTGAATATCTTTTCATGTGCTTATTGGACATTTATGTATCCTCTTGGGAGAATTGTCTATTTAAATATTTTGCTCCATTTTTTAATTGGGGCAAAATATTTCAATTTTGTGTTGAGTTGTAGGAGTTCTTTATATATTCTGGATTTTAAATCCTTATTGGAAATATGGTTTCCAAATATTCTCTCCCATTCTGTAGGTTGTCTTTTGACTTTCATGATGACGTAGTTTGGTGCACCAAAGTTTTAACTTTGATGAAGTCCAATTTATATATTTTCTTTTGTGCTCGTTTTAAGAAACCATTGCCTAATACAAGGTTGGGAAGATGTTTACCTGTTTTCTTACTAAGAGTTATACACTTTGGGTTCTTATATATAGTCTTTTTGTCCATTGTATATGTATATGTCATGACATAGGGGGTCTACATTCATTCTTTTGCATCTGTTTTCCAGCACCATTTGTTAGAGACACTATTCCTTTCCCATTATGTGGACTTGGCATCCTTGTCAAAATCAATTGGCCAGAGATGTGACGGTTTATTTCTAAACTCTAAATTCGATTCCATTGGTCTATATGTCTGTCTCTGTGACAGTACCATATTCTTTTGATTACTGAAGCTTTGTAATTTTTAAAATTGGGAACTGTGAGTTCTCCAACTTTTTCAAGATATTTTTGGCTATTTGGGGCCCCTTGACCTTCCCATTTAAGGCCCTTTACCCTTGCATATAAATTTGATGATTGGCTTTTCCATTTCTGTAAAGAAGGGTGTTGGAATTTTGACTGGGACTGCATTTAATCTGCAAATCTCTTTCCATAGAATTGACATCTTAACAATATTTAGTCTTCTAATTCATGAACAAGGCATGTCTTTCCATTTATTTAGGTCTTCTTTGATTTATTTTAGAAATTTTTCATAGTTTTCCCTGTGAGTCCTTTATATCCCTAGTTAAATTTATTCCTAGGTATTTGATTCTTTTGGTTGCTATTGAAAGTGGAATTTTTTCTTGATTTCCTCTTCAGATTGTTCATTACTAGTGCATAGAAACAATACTGATTTTTGCATGTTGATCTTGTCCCTGCCACTTTGCTGAATCCATTTATTAGTCTAGTAGTTTTGTTGTGGATATTTCCACATTTTCTCTGTGTAGGATCGTGTCATCTTCAAATAGGGAAAGTTTTACTTCTTCTTTTACAATTTAGATGCATTTTATATCTTTTTCTTATCTAATTTCTCTGGCTAGAGCTTCCAATACAATGTTGAATAACAGTGGTGTTAGTGGGCATCTTTGTCTTGTTCCCGACCTTAGAGGGAAAGCTTTCAGCCTTTCTCCATTGAGTATGATGTTAGCTGTGGGTTTTTCCTATACACCCTTTGTCATGTTGAGGAAGTTTTCTTCTATTCCTAGTTTTCTAAGTATTTTTTTTTTTAAAACCAGGAACAAGTGCTAGGTTTTGTTCAATGCCTTTTCTGCACCAATTGAGATGAACATGTGGTTTCTTTCCCTTCATTCTATTGATGTAGTCTTACATCAATTGATTTTCTTATGTTGAGCCACCCCTGCAAATGTGGGATACATTCCAATTAATTACAGTGTATAATTCTTCTAATGTGCTGTTGGATTCAGTTTGCTAGTATTTTGTTGAGAATTTTTGCATCTATATTCATGAGAGATATTGGTCTGTAATTTTATTTTTGTTGTGATAACTTTATCTGGATTTGGAATTAGGGATATGTTGGCCTCATTGAATAAGTTAGGAAGTGTTTCCTCCTCTTCAATTTTTTCTAAGAGTTTGAACAGGATTGCTATTAATTTTTCTTGTAAAGTTTGGTAAAATTCACCAGTGAAACCATCTGGTCCTGGGCTTTTCTTTGTTGGGAGGTTTTTGATTACTGATTCAATGTCTTTTGTTTGTTATTATTCTGTTGAAGTCTTCTATTCCTTTTTGAGTCAGTGTGGGTAGTTTGTGTGTTTCTAGGAATTTGTCCATTTCATCTAGGTTATCTAATCTGTTGGTATACAGTTGTTCCTAGTATCTTCTTTTTTATAAAAAAGATTTGTTTTATTTATTCCCCTCCCCCCATTGTTTGTGCTTGCTGTCTGCTCTCTGTGTCCGTTTGTTGTGTGCTCATCTTCTTTTTAGGAGGCACCGGGAGCTGAATGCGGGACCTCGCATGTGGTAGGGAGGTGCCCATTGGCTTAAGCCACCTTCGCTTCCTGCTTGTTGTGTCTCTCATTGTGTTTCTTCCTCGTTTCTCTTTGTTATGTCTCCTTGTTGCATCATCTTGTTGCGTCAGTTCACCGTGCCAGCCCACCACATCAGCTCACTGTCTTGCTTGTCTTCTTTAAGAGGCACTGGGAACTGAACCCAGGACCTTCCATGTGGTAGGTGGGTACCCAACTGCTTGAGCCACATCTGCTTCCCCCTAGTATCTTCTTATAATCCTTTTTACTCCTGTGGGGTCAGTAGCAATGTTCCCCCACTCATTTTGGGTTTTAGTTTATTGGGTCCACTCTTTTTCTTTGCCAGTCTAGCTAAGGGTTTGTTGATTTTATTGATCTTTTCAAAGAACCAACTTTTGATTGAAAATCATCTCTGTTTTTTTTCTATTTCATCCATCTCTACTCTAATCTTCATTTCCTTCCTTCTGCTCACTTTGGGTTTAGTTTGCTCTTCTTTTTCTATATTCTCCAATTGTGAGATTAAGTCTCTGATCTGAGATCTTTCTTCTTTTTTAATGTAAGATTTATAGGTATATATTTCCCTCTCAACATTGCCTTTGCTGCATCCCATAAGATTTGGTATGTTGTGTTTTCATTTTCATTTGCCTCAAGATGTTTCCTAATTTCCCTTGTGATTTCTTCTTTGACCCATTGGTTGTTTAAAAACGTTATGTTGTTTAATTTCCACATATTTGTGAATTTTCCAGTTTTCCCTCTCTTATTGACTTCTAGCTTCATTTCACTGTGGTTGGAGAAGACACATAGCATGATTTCAATATTCTAAAATTTATTGAGACTTGTTTTTTGAGCCAACATGTGGTCTATCCTGGAGAAAGATACCATGTGCACTAGATAGGAATGTATTCTGCTGCTGTTGTATGAAGTGTTCTATATAAGTCCATTGTAATCCACATCTTTATTTCCTTGTTGATTGCTATGTAGCTGTTCTATCCATTAGTGAAAGTGGTGTATTTTAGTCTCTTACTATGAATGTAGGATCATCTATTTTTCCCTTCAAATTTGTCAGTATTTGCTTCATATATTTTGAGGCTTTCCCATTAGATGCATTATATTATAATTGCTATGTTTTATTGTTAAACGACTCCTTTATCAGTATATAGTCACCTTCTATGTCCCTCATAACAGTTTTTGACTTAAAGTCTATTTTATTTGACGTTAGTATACTAACATAGTTTTATTTTGGTTATTATTTGTTATACACACACACACATACACATATATTTGTATTTTCACTCAACCTTCTTATGTCTTTGAATTTAAAGTGAATCTCTTCTTGGGGAGCAGATGTGGCTCAAGCAGTTGAGCACCCACTTCCCACATGGGAGGTCCCAGGTTCTGTTCCCAGTGCCTCCTAAAGAAGACAAACAAACAAAAAGCAGACAATGAGCAGACATTGAGCAAAAACAATGAGTAGACAATGAGCAAACAACAAGCAGAAAATGAGCAAAAACAAATGTATATGCAGACAAATTTTATGACCTGTAAGAAATAAAAAAGTGGAGTTACATTCCCAAATTACAATGCAATAGTACTGACATTTATAATTACCCATATGGCTACTTTTACCAGAGGTCTGTATTTCTTTATGCCACTTCAATCCACTCCACTATCTAGTGTCTTTTCTTTTCAGTCTGAAGAACTCCCTTTAGCAGCTTGTATGGAAGGTCTAGTGGTGATGAACTTCCTCAACTTTTGTTTATCTGGGTATGTCTTAATCTCTCCCTCATTTTTGAAAGACAGTTGTACCAGATATAAACTTTATGGTTGGCAATTGTTTTCTTTCAGCATTTTAAATATTCTGTCCTACTTCTTGCCTTCATGTTTTTGATGAGAATCAGCACTTAATCTTATTGGGACTCCCTTATACATAATACATTACTTTTCTCTTGCAGTTTTCAGAACTCTCCCTGCTATTGACATTCGACAGTTTGACTGCTATGTGTCTTGACATGGTTCTTTTCATGATTTTCCTGTTTGGGGTTTGTTGGGATTCTTGAATGTTCATATTCATGTCTTTCATTAAATTTGGGAAGTTTTCTGCCATTATTCCTTCTACACCTTTCTCTCTTCTCCTTCTGAAACTCCCATAAAGCAAATATTGGTATGTTTGATGGTGTCCCATAGGTCTTTTAGGCTCTGTTCACATTTTTCTTTCTGCTCCTCAGCCTGAATAATTTTGATTGTCTTATCTTAGAGTTCACTGATTCTTTCCTCTGCCAGCTCCAATCTGCTGTTGGAACCCACTAGGAAAATTTTCATTTCAGCCATTTGATCTTTAACTCCAATATTATTTTGTTTCCTTTATAAAATTTCTATCTCTTTATTGAGCTTCTCATATTATTCATGCATTGTTTTCCTTATATACTTTTGTTCTTTGTGTTTCCTTTTATCTCCTTGAGCATATTGAGGATCATTTTTTAAAATATTTTTGTCTAGTATGTGTAAGTGTCTAGTGTTTTTTCATTGACAATTTCTGGATTTTAATTTTGTGCCTTTGGATGTGCCATCATTTCCTGTTTATTTGTCTGTACCTTTTGTTGCACCCTGTACATTTTAATATTTTAAAGTGTTAACTCTGGGATTTAGTCTTAGGCTGTCTATTCCTTAAGTTTGTAACTATATAGTGATAAGATAGATATTTCCTTACATGCCAAGAGCTAAAAAAACAACAACAAATAAATGCAAAAAACAGCCTCTGTGATGGCTGGTATTCTCTTTCAGACTTTAGCCATAATATCAAGAACTTCAGCCCAAGGTGGATGTGAAATGCAAGGTCCTCTCCATCGTTTCTGAGCCTACTTTTGTCCTGGGCTTGTGCTTGCTTGTGGAAGCACAAATTTGCTTGCTTAGGAATTCCCTCATTTAAAGGAAATTGAATGCCCCTCTACTCCTTTGTCCCAGGTTACTTTGACTTAATTATTTCTTACATTGCTTTCTTACAAGCTCTGCTTGTAGGTCAAGTTCTTGGGGGTTGAGCCAGAGAAGAGTTTCCTGGTTAAGTGTTTCATGCTGCAACCAGATAGATTGGCACAAACATACAGGGACTGTGCACTATGTGCATAGGGGTTACTCTGCTCCCTCCAGAATAGGGCCAGGGACTCACAATGGGAGTGCAGGCTGGCTCCACATTGCACCAGGTAGGGGCCACGGGAGGGGCCAGCAAGAGCACCACAAACTTTCCCTACCATTTTTCAAAGGTGTGTTTTCTTGAGTCAGCATTTGTCCAGCTATTGAAAGTCTGTAACTCTTTTCTGGAGTTCTGTGGAAGATGGCTCTGCCAGTCTTTGATAGTTGTTAAAAAAATTCTTTAGGGAATGGCGTCCTGGAGAGTCTAACACTGCCATCTTGGTTGAGGGGAAGCTTCTATTTTCCCTCTCCATACCTTTAAACATGTACTATGAAATTATGTGACTTTCATAAGTTAACAGTAGGTATCACCATGGTCTGCTTCTGTATTTGATTGTTTTAAATTCAAAGTTCAGAATTTTATATTAATTTCATATTAATCCCATTAGTGCATATCTTTGCTAATTGTGACCCATATTCTAATCTGTTAAGATATTTTAAAATTCTTTCTCTGTCATCCAACATATCTCCACTGATTTCTCACTGAAGGAAGAGAATGAAGGGACACTGAAGAGACGGTTCTCTAACTTCACAACCCTGTCCAATGTTCTGCTGGTGGAGGAGAACTGCAAAGCACTGGAGCTATCCTGGGAAGGGGGAGAATCACAGGCTTTTTTTAGGGTAGGGTCAGGATCCAGGGCAATATGCTAGCAGAGTGAGTACCTAAAATGGAAGAAGAATAACTGGCTGCATTTTCCTTTTCCATTTTCACTTGTCCCAGTGATCTGAAGCAAGGAAACATCCAGGAGCTAGGGACACTGGGTCTTGATTGGATCAGTGCAAAAACATCCAATTGTTATTCAAAGCTATTTTTATGCCCACTTTATGTACCTTTTATGTTTCCTTTGGGGTTTACTCTAATTTATTTGATTCTTGGGCCCAGAAACCATGGAAGAGGAGGTTCTTGCCCTCAGAAAGAAGCCTATTATTGGGCTTGGGGAAGAAGACTTGCACTTGTGGAGCCACAGCAAACTGGCTAGGAATGAAGTTGGATTTGTGCTAAGTGGTGTGGAGCTGACCACAAGTCCACATGGGGGTCTCTATGTGAGGAGGTAGGAGAGAGATGAGTTTGCTAGGGAGTGTCCCAGAGGAAGTGGGAGTGGAGCTGTATCCTGAAGGGTTTGGAAGAGGAAAAAAGAAGGAAAGGCTTTTCATGATAGGGAAGGGTGTGAACAAAGTGGGCGGTGGTGACAATGACTGTGCAGATAGCTAAGGATGGAAAACAGACTGGTTCTTCTCCAGGCAATGGAAAAACTCACTCATGAGAAATCCCTGGTAGCAAGGAGCTTTCAAAGACACGGTTCTTGGATCTGTGCTGGCTTTGACATTTTTCTTCTCACGAAACCATTCCATGTTCTCTTTCCCTTATTTCCAGGTCCTTCATGCCTTATTTACTTGTCTTCTTGCCTCTATCTCCCTAAACTCCCACCCAAGATACATATTAATTTTTTTCAAATACTGGGGATGAGCAAGATACAATGAGACACTAATGTAGCTCCAATTTCAAATATTCTGTCCCATTGTCTCTGTTTATTGATTGTTACATGTGTCTCAATTTTTCATTTGGAGTATATATTAATAGTATTATTAATCATCAATATATAGAGTGTTTGCTAGGTATGCTAAGTTTTATATATGTTCTGATATAAATATGACAATACAATGAGCTAGGTACTATGATCATACCCCATTTTACAGATGATAAAATCAAAGCACAAAAGGTTAAGTAAATTGCCCAAAGACACATGGATGGTAAATGGCAGAGCTTGGGCAAGCACAGGCAACCTTATTCCCAACTTCTGCCCTATTACTACCCTCCACTATTTCGTCATGGAGAATACAGGGTCATGGTTTTCAAGGACAAGGAGTAGAAAGAAAGGAAAAGTGTGCCACTATGTGCCATCACTGTGCTAAGGCATATGCCATCTCAATTCATCCTTACACCATCCTGAAAGACAGATTTTATTACGCCGTGTTAAAAACAAAGGAAACTGATGCTAAATGAAGTAACTGGTTATGGGCACACAGCTAGTATTACGGGTAGGCAGAATTTAAACTGTAGTTTGTTTTTCCTCAGAATTCGTGTTTCCGCCACAAATGTCAACTAGCTCCCAAGCAGCTGGTATAAGGAGAGTGGGATGGTATGTATCTCAGCAGAGAGAGCCTAAGAAAACTTTCCAGACATTTAAAAAGCACAGCTTTTCAGTCTGTGTGACACAGGTGGGCATAGAAAGGGAAGGCTGTGAAGTTAGACAGTGTCTGCAGCCAAGGGACTCTTGGATTCATGTACTTGAGAACAGAGACTGGGATGATCTTATGTGTTTATGGGCAAAGAATCTGAGAGAGTAGAAGGCATGGCAAGCACCAAAAAAGCCTCTCTCTCCTTTGTACAGTATGACAAAGGACTGTCCACTTAAATGATCTCTTTAGCTTAAGCCACCACCCAGATGGTATTGTCTTTAGAGGAGTGGGGGTGGGACAGGAACTTAATTTAAGTGGTTTTAAAAAATATGGATGCTCTGTTTCCCCATCTGTCTCCCTTGGGAATAAGAAGAAATAGACAGAGAAGAGAGAGAGAGAGTGAAGCCCACAGCTCATAAGGTTCTAGAGCAGAGCTTCTAAAACTTTACTGTGCTTCAGGCACCCCGAGGGCTTGTTAAAATTAAGATTGCTGGCCCCACTCCCAGAGTTTCTGGTTTCTTAGGTCTGGGTTAGGACCAAAGATTTTGCATTTCTGACAAGTTCTCAGGGGAGGCTGAAGCTGCTGGTCCAGGGACCACACTTTGAGAACCACTGTTCTGGAGACATCACCAATAGTCACCTGGGATGGAAGTGGCCAGCCAAGCTATACCTTCTTCTCTACTGAGCACCACACCTCCTTGAGGCTCCATGCTTGCCTTGAACATCCAGGTGTATCAGTCAGGGACCTGGCCAGAAACAGCATTTGTACCAGATGGTTCAGATGAAAGGAATTTAATGACAGGACTGCTAACAGAGGTATGGCAGGATGTTAATGGAGCAAACAAGGGAGGTTGAGGCACACTAGTAACATCAGAAAGTTATTAGCACCTCCACCCTGTGGAGGAAACAGTGTCTCAGAGCTTGGTAAGGGCTAGACTTGTGGAGGACAGGCTATCCATGGAGAGCTGGAGCCATAGAGGGATGTAGCTATTGCCAGAAATGCAGCACCACAAGAAGAAGGGAGTGGGGAGAAGTACCTGACCTCTCTCACTTACTCCTGGCTTGTCCCAGTGGCTGAATCTAGCCAGGTGACAGAAGGCAAGGGGGCCCATGTAAAGCCATATGCAGTGGGCTCACTCTCAGGGCAAAGAACAGAGAAGAAAATGGATCTGGGATGGTGGGGAGGAGGGAGGCAAATGGAGACTAACCAGCACACTGGGCAAGACCCTGTGGCCCTTCTTACTTTACTCCATTTCTCATGTCTACCCAGGCTTCCTCCAGAAGCTTACTAGAGGCCACCTGTCTAAGAGGGAAGAAGGACTGCCTAATGCCTGTAGTCTTCCTCACCTCCTCTCGGTAAATAGGGTCCTGACCCTGCCTCAAAAGTGTGCAGAGACATCAGGACTTCTAGAGGGGCTCCTAGGAGAGCTCTGACTCTCCCTTTCAGTTCTATCCCCCAGATTCCCCTCCCAATCCCAGACAGGAAAGCAACATATCCACCAATTTCTCTGGTTTCCAGATGGTCAAGGTGGAATGAAATAAGGCTCACTGTTTCTGGAGCAGCCTTCCCAGGGCTCTGATAGGAGAACTCAGGCGTTGGGGGAACAGCATGGGAAGGGTTGTGGTGGTGGGGACAGAGTTCTCAAGTCATTTCCAAAGGAACACAGAGTGCTTGGCATTGGGTCAGAAGGACCTCCCTTTCCATCTATGGAACAATGAAAATGAAATCTCTTAATCCTTAGAAAAGAAAACAAAGAGAGAAAGGGGGAAAATGGGAGGGAGAGGAGAGGTGTTTACATTTGAGAACTATCCCAGAGCTGCCAGGCGAAGGGCTGTGTTGCTGCTGGCCCTGGCTGGCGTAGGCTTGGTGTCTCTATTTACCTTTTTTTGAGGCTGTCAGGATATTTTCCTGAGCCATGCAGCAAGATCTTTGTGTCAGATAACCTCCCTCATAGTAAGATAATATTTGAGCATTTTCAGGGAAACTGTGGGCTGGCCACATGTTTTATGACCTGACATGGAAACCTGTGGACTGCAGACAAGCTTGGGAGGAGGTTCTCACACTCTCAGAAGGAGGACAACTAGCCTTCCTTCTGGGCGGGGAGGGGCTCTTGGCTTCCTAAAGAGTGGTCTGGTGAAGAGTTTTAGCCCTCCCCAGGGGGATTAAAAGTGCCCTCTTCTCAGTTGAGCTTCTAGGTCCTTTTCTTTTTGAGGTAAAAGAAAAAACAACAACAAAAACACAATAAAACAAAAACCGAAGCCAGAGTCTGTCAAGGGACTTCTGAGACTTTGAAAAAGGGTCGTCTTGTGAATTAGTGCCATAGAGTCCTGGCTGGAGACAGAGAAATGGGCTCCCTGAAGTTTGCTGGGGGCTGGATTTTCCTCCATGCTTTATTCATTCTCCTAAAGCTCTGTAATGAGACCTTGGCCTCACCCATCTCACTCCGTAAACCCTTAACTATTCTTGAACTCCCTCCCTCAGCCATTTTGAGCCCTATTGCCCAACACACAACAGTCTTCTTTCCATTTCTTTGGACTCAGACAACAGAGAAACAAGTGGGAAGAATACAAGCTTAGGCTGTGTATTTGCAATGTCGAGATTTGGAAGGGAACCTAAATAACCTCTGGCTTTGTTCCATGGAAGAGAAGATGCTGGAGTGGGAGAAAGACTGGCAACACTAGGGGCAGACAAGGACTGCTTTTCTAGATAGGAGTGAGTGTTTGGGCTTTCTTAGAGCTTCCTGTGACAGCCACTTAACTGCCTCAAGAGGTCATCTGGAAGGAGACCTTAAGAGGCCCTCCTGTCTGGGATGCCTGGTGGAGTGGAAGGCATGCTGGGTGACTGTTTAGGGAACCTGGGGTTGAGTCCACCTTCTGCTATTGTTCATCTTGGAGGAGACATTCCCTCTCTGGGTTTCCCCTCTCTGGGTTGCTCATGAGTTCTGGCTGGATGAACTCTGACATCCTGTTCAGGCTTGGTACTCTGTGATTCTATGGCCTGGTTGTTGCCTCCTCCATATGGTTTCATTTATTTCAGAGAGCTTTCTAGGATTCACAGTCACGATTTCAAGAGAAAAATAGAGATCTCGGAATCTACCACCTTGGGAAAATGTATCTCCCCAACACTACTTTGGGCCCTGGGCACTGCATAACTTGAATTCCAGGGAAGCTGTAGTATTAGGTGAGTTGGGGCCTCTGGTAGTTTGAAGATGTATGCACTCCAGAAAAATATGTTCTTAAATTGAATCCATTCCTGTGGGTGTGGACCCATTGTAAGTAGGACCTTGAGATGAGGTTACTTCAGTTAAGGTGTTGTGTTAGTCAGCCAAAGGGGTACTGATGCAAAATACCAGAAATCTGTTGGCTTCATAAAGGGTATTTATTTGGGGTAGAAGCTTACAGTTACCAGGCCATAAAGGATACGTTTCTTCCCTCACCAAAGTCTGTTGCCACGTGTTGGAGCAAGACAGCTGCTGACGTTTGCCAGGGTTCAGGCTTCTTGGGTTCCTCTCTTCCTGGGGCTCTGTTTCTCTCTGGGCTCAGCTCCTCTGTTTCCTCCACAAGGTCAACTGTAGACTATGAGGGTGTCTAGGCTTTGCCTCTCTCCACAAGGCCAGCTGGGAACTGTCAGGCGAAGGGCTCGTCTCTTTTATTGAGACTTTCTCTTCTTCCTCATGACCAAACTTCTCTGTGTGCTTACTTTCCGGAGCTCCAGCTCAAAAACTCCAGCATCAAAACTCCAACTCTGTCCTTTGCCATGTCTTTTATATGTGAGTCCCCACCCACCAAGGTGCGGGGACTCAATGCCCTACTGTCATGGCCCAATCAAAGCCCTAATCATAATTTAATCACACCCAGAGGAACAGACCAGTTTAGAAGCAAAATCCAATATCTATTTTTGGAATTTATAAATAATGCCAAACTGCTACAGGTGTGGTCCACCTTAATCAGGATGGGTCTTAACCTTATCACTGGAGTCCTTTATAAGAGAATGAAATTTAGACAGAGAGGAAGCCATGGGAGCAAGAAGCTGAAATCAATGAAACCTGGAAGAGAAGGGAGAGACCAACACATGCCACCATGTGCTTTGCCATGTGACAGAGGAGGTAAGGATCACCAGCAGCCGATCTTTGGGAAGAAGGCATCGCCTTGATTTGGACATTTTCCCGGCCTCAAAACCGTGAGCGAGTAAATTCCCTTTGTTTAACCTGATCCATTTCATGATATTTGCTTTGAGTGGCCTAGGAAACTAAAACAGGGCCCTTCTTGGCTCTTGAGCCTTCTGTGCTGTGGTTAAAATTTCTATCAAGCCACCTCATCTTTGCATGGCATCTTCCACTTCTGTAGACTCATGTATGAGTCTGACCCCAGAGCTAGCAGTTATCGCTGGCCTTCAAAGTTGGCTACATGAAGTTGTTTTCTCTTTATGCTCAGATGTGAGTCAGGTACCTAGCTCAGAGACAGAGTTAAAGGAATCAGGGAACATGTGGGTGGGCCAGGGTTGGTAGGAGAAACTCAGAGCTAGTGGAGGTATCATGAAAACTCTGCCTCGGGGGTCTGACAGGTCCAGTGCTCCATCTGACAACTAGCATTTACAAGCTCTGGAACCTATAGCAGCTCATTTTATCTCCCAAGCCTCAGTTTCCTTATCTGAGAAAAGGGTGATAAAATTACAGCCACCTCTAAGGGTAGCTGAGAGGATGAGATAAGACAATTTCTGGAAATTTTCTGAAAATTTCTTTCATTCATTTCCTAGTTCAAGTTAGATATGCAATTCATGAGTTTCTTTTCCTCTTCCTTCTGAGGCTGGGGAGGGAAGTGAAAGGAGAGTGAGCCATCCCGCAGAAAAGAAGACGAAAGGATGATTTGGAAATGACCTTGACATATAGGAAGGGTTTTTATACATGTGCCCCTCCCCCCCATGTAGGCACATCATGCCCTGCAGCAAAGAGCCAGTGAAGTCCGTCACAGAAAGAAAATGATTTTATGGAAGCACAAATGTACAGGCGCAGGCGTGGGAAGGTGGTGGCCATCGTTCCTCTACTCTTCCCGTGGAGTTGTCATTCAGCCCATAGACAGTCAGTCTCGGATGGCACCTAGGAGTCCCTTCTCCCCTCGTCAACTTTTCTCTCCCCCCCCCCCACTTCTGGGGCCTCTCCCTGTCCTACTCCCAGCCCTCTTGGCCACTGTGAGCCAGTGGAGCCCTGAGGTCCTCTGCAAAGCAGGCTGCACTCTTTTGGGGCTCTCAGAGCAGACCTCTGAGCATGCACACAGCCCATTGCTGTGCCTCTCTTCATTACCTCTGAGGATGATTATGCCAAAGGAATCTCTTCCAGAGAGGGAAGAAGGGGGAGTCAAGGGGGTGGGGGGACCGTTGATCCCATTCTATCACATTAAAGGATGCCCTGATAGACTTTTATGAGTCTCCAGAGAGGAGATAGCTTGAGGGATTTCAGCTAGGCATGAGGAAGAACATTCTGACAATAAGAGTTAAAGCCCTGAATCAGGAGAGCAACAGAAATTTCACACCTGCTCCCAGCCAGTGCATTTTCCAAAAATGAAAAAGGAGACCCTTTTCAGAGAAGGTCCTTCCAGGGACAGGAGGATGGGACAGGGTGGGCAGGGGGTAGGGGACTGTATATGCATGTAGAGAAGTCCTTTAGGCATTTTCCTCTAACTTTCCAGAAATCAGTTCAGATATGGCTGGGTTTAATGGGAGCCCGGTTAGGGGGCTGCTTGAGCACTCAGATGGGGATTTGGTTCTCTCTGACCTCCATCCTCATGCTTTCCAGTCCCCACATCCCCAACTGCTTCCACACATGGGCCCAGATGCAGATACACAGCATGGGTTCTCCCCTGCCTGGGTTCTGCAAAAACCTGCCTTTGTTCTTTTGCCCACTCCCAGCTTTCTCTGAGAACAAAGGGGAAGTCCAGCTACAGACTGTCCTCTTGCAAAGTAATTAAGCTCACGGCATGGGGGCCGCTGCTTCTCAGGCCTGCCCAGCGTGAGGAGGTTTGGAGTCCACAATAATCCTGCCAGGAGGCACCTGCATGTCCTCACATCCTTCTATTCCCTAGTGGAGCTGGTCCTCCCGCTTGTGGCAATCCAGGAGGTGATGTGGGCACAGGGGCTTGGGATGTGTCCTGGGTTGTGCTGGTACAGTGCGTGGAGCCATGGTTTCCTGGCTCCATTGCTCACTGGGATGCTGCAGACTCGGTCACATGTGGCCAGAACAGGTGCTTAAGGAAGGGCTTTGTTCACTCAGAGCCTCTGAATCAGCTCAGAAAAGGGAGGCAGGGTTGCCAAGGGCATTGAGTTGGGGGAGGAGGAAAGGAGAGGAATTGGGTACTCTTTATGTAGTGGACGGGGCCCAAAGGTCTCTTTTTTCACTGAAGCAAGAGACAGAGAATGCCGTAAGAAGAACTGAAGTAAGAACTGAGCACTAGGATGTTTCAGTACCAAGAGTGAAACTGGAGTAGTGGGCTGGATTGCTTTTCTGTGGCTACTCTTCAGAGAAGATTAGGGTATATGTTTGTCAATCCTAGTTGGAGGCAGAGAGATGAACTCCACAAATGTGTTAGATAATTACCAGAAGTGACAAATCTGAAATGGCCCAGAGCTTTTGACAGTGGCATGGATCTAGACTCTCTGCTGTGAATTAGGAGTATTTTAGAGATGTCTTCTCCAGAGGCTACAGCTAGAGTCAACAGAGAGAAGGAACATTTTGGCCAAAAGAAAGGAAGAACGTTTTAACAGTCAGAGTTATCTAACAGTGGAATGGACTGTTCTGGTAAAGCAGTAAACCCTTGATTGCTGGGTGTATTCAAATCAGATATTCAAATCTGGGAACTTTGGAGGGGTAGCCATTTGGAAGGAGGGTGTCAGTGGCAATAGTAAGGACTTCTTTCCTATGGTGCACCTGCTCTTCCTTGGCATGGAGGTGGTGCTCCAATATGTGGCTGTTCAAGTGGTGACAGTGGACATGTGACAAAACACTCCTTGTCAAGTTCTTGTATCTCCAGTTTGCAGTTCTAGATCTGGTCTAGGTGACAGGGACATGTTTTGTGGTTTGCTTTTTGTCAGGGATTGGCCAGATCCAGGGAAGACAAGGGTGCTCAATGGAAGAAGACAAAGGTGGTCTCTTTTGCTCATCCTGCATTATTGGTACTGCTATGATGATTGAGGAACTCCAGGCAGCTCCAGGAGAGTGTGGATGCATCTGTCAAAGCCCAGTCATGAGATAAAATTACTGATGTGGTTTCTAATGGAGATAATTTAGCAAAAAGAATTGCTAACTAGGTATTGAATGTGAAAGGGGTATTAGAGCAGCAGCTGCAGGAACCAGCTCCCAATCCTAGGGCTGAGGAAACAAGACAATGAGCTTGGAATGATTAAAACTGAAAAACTTAGAGGAGGGGGTCTGTAGAACTGAAACTCAGACCTCTGAGCAGGTGTTGGCTTCCCTGAGGGAGATGATGAGGCTGGTTCTGGAATGAACAGCTTCTGCCGGGGTGAAGACAAAGCATGCCATGATGACACTTCCAGAAAAAGGAAGTGAAAAACAGGAACTGGAAGCAGACAGGAAGCAGCAGGACCATTCTCCCTTCTTCCATCCTTGCAGTCTCCCTCTAGTGCCCCCTACTGGCAGAATATAACAGGGACCCTGCTGGCAAAGCAGAAATAGGATTTGCAGAGTCCTAGCCCAGGAACCCATGAAGGAGAGAATCAAAAGACGTTTGTAGCCAAGATCATTAGCTTAATAATTGGCCCAGTAGGCCTGCCGAGGAGATGTCAGATCAAGAAATATTCCTCAAAAGAAGTCAGGTTAGCTTCTGAATTAGTGTTGGTAATACTAGCTGCTGAAACAAACAAAACCTCAATAGTCTATTTGTTAAAATAAGTTTTTTTTCCCCAGCTCTCATAAAGCCCCATATGGGTATTTCTGATCACTGGGTGATTCTTTAGAAATGAATCAGGAACCCAAGTTCCTTTCCTTTGATGGCTTTGTAATTTTAACACATGACTTCAAGCTTGCATATTCATCCATATCAAACAGGAAAAAGAAGAAAAACCATGGAGTATGTGAGGTTTTCATGTGCTAGGTCTAGAATGGCAGTTCTGGCCCACATACCATGGCCCAGAGCTCAGGCACAGGGACACACATCTCTGCAGAGGAGGCTTGAGATGGAGTCTTGCTGTGTGCCCAGGAAGAAGAGGAAAAAGAGGAAATAATCAGCCTGTTTACACCCCATGCTCAGTGGGCCCTGACTAGCCTTCTATCACTGCTTTTCTATGAACACTGGCTGAGCTTAGCTGGCTCCACAGGCTTCTGCAAGGAAGACATGCTGGGGAATGCGGGGAAGATGGAGTGAGGCAGGACCCCCAAAACCATGATTTGTTCTTTACTTCAGTAAAACACAGTCTTGTGTTCCCATGGTGCTTTTCGTTTCATAGCATTTCCCCTTTACTCCGGCCCCATTCCTGGGAAGAAAGGAGGACGGTAGACACTTGCACTCTTTTTCCCCTTTGTTGTTTTTAATTAGTGAAGTAATTCATGTTCACTGTCAAAGAGAAAAAACAAGCAACAGAAATTAAAAATACTTCGTATGTGGGTTGCAAACACAGTTCTCCCATTTTTTGCTTGTCTTTTGACTTTGTTTATGGTGTGTTTACACACAAATGTTTTATATTTTACTATTGTAAATGTTATCCCTTCTCCATAGTCATAAACACGTTCTCACATATTTTCTTCCAGTACTTTCGTGTCTATTGTTAAGGTTTTTAATCCATCTGGACTTTATTTTTGTGAATGGCATGACATAGAAATCTGACTTTATTTTTTAATCAGATTAATAGCTAACTGTCTTAGTGTCTATTAACTAATATGTCCTCTTCCAGTTGTTTGAAATGCTACTTTTACCCTATCTTAACTCCTTCATTGACATGATATTTTAGTTTCCTATTGCTCCTGTAACAAATTACATGCCAATTAACAACACAAATTTATTGACTCATAGTTCTGGAGGCCAGATTGTGAAATGTCTCACTGGGCTAAAATAGAGGTGCCAGCAGGACTGCGTTCCTTCTGGAGGCTGGGGGTGGGGTGGGGGGGAAGCTGTTTCCTTGCTTCCTCCTGCTTCTAGGCTGCTTGCACTCCTTGGCTCAAGGCCAGCTTCCATCTTAAAGTCAGCAATGGCAGCTCGAGTCTTTCTCAGGCTGCCCCACCCTGAGGCTGACCTCATCCCTCCCTCTTTCACTTATAAGGACCCTGTGATGACATTGGGCCACCTGGAGAACCTCCCCATCTCAAGTGTGCTCATCTAATTAGCAACCTTAATTCCCCTTATTCACAGCTTCTGGGGGTTAGGCTGTGGGAACCATCTTTTTTGGGGGAGGCATTATTCTGCCTACCACACATGAGTTGATTTCTAGGTTTTCTGTTCTGTCACATTGATCTATTCCTTTATTCCCTCGCCAATACCACATTTTTAAAATGACTAATAACCCTAGGGTCTTATCATTATTTTATCTAATGGGATAAATTTCCTTCTTTGTCCTTTATTTTCATTTACCTGATATTGTCTTGATTTTTCTTATACCCTTCTTCTTCTATATCAGTTTTAAAATCACCTTGTCAAGTTTTCTGAAAATTGTGATCATGTTAAATTTACAGATTAATCAGGGACAATTGACATCTTTACATGAACACAGTATTTTTTCTTTTAATCAACTCTGTATGCCCTTCTGCATAATGTTCTTTCACATTTGCTGGTAGGTTCCCTAGTACTTTATTGTTTTTGTTGATATGACGAATAGGGCACTGAATCAGGGAGCAGGCCCTTAGTGGAACACAGGCCTGTAATTCCTAACCCCTCTTCTCTACCACTGGCTGTGCAGAGCCTCTAGGCCAGCTTCTATTAGACCCAGGATGTGATGCTCTGTTTTAGTCAATGCTTGGGTATCCACTAGATCAATGCTGGGCCAGGCCTGGCAACAGGCTACACTGGAGCCCAGGCTGGCTAAGATGTCATGTAGCAGTCCTTCTTATTTCACTGCTGGAAGCTCCGAAGGGTCGATGGTTTGGGGAACAGGCATGGGGCATCTGTAGCCTCACTCATTACTTAACCCTGGGCTATTAAGCACCTATCATCAGGAAAGGAGTGTGTGTTCATAAAAGGCAATATCAATTAGAGCTCTTGTTCACAATTCACAATAAATATTCACAGCCTCTGCTCATTGGAGAGCAATAAACAGGCCCCAGGGCTCTTCCTTATGATGACTAAAAAGATTAGGAATGATAAAAGAGAGATGCTAGACTAATTTGACCATGGAAGAGAATGCGTACTCTGACCCCAAGATATCAGGGGTCAGGGAATACAGAAAGGAGTCATAGAAGTTTCTTGTAGGCTGCTCCAATCACCTGCAGGAGCTGGAGTAGGTAGCAGGGAAGAGTTGGCCTTGACGTCTGGATACCCTGGGGCCCCTCTTAATAGCCATCTTGTTTGGGCTCCCTCCAGCCTGTCACACAGCTTTGGGCCAGAGTCACAATCCATTGGCTACACTCATAGATACCCCATTTGCCAAATACTTTGAGGACTTTTCCAAATTTCTTTCAGCAGCTACACTTTCTAGATGGCAGATGTCTAAGAAGCTGAGGAACATTGCTTACTCCAAAACAAAGAGGTGCTTTTGAGCTCCCAACTCTCACCAAATCCGAAGATCTCAATTTTACAAACCAGGAAATGGAAGCTTGAGAAGAAAGTGTCCTTATTTGGGTCAGCACTGTTCACTGACCTAAAAGTCTTGGAGCTGGGCTGCTAGAATAGCTAACATCCTATGGTATGGGCCTTCCCTTGACCCCTCTACTTTGAAAGGTTGGATTATGATCCATAAAAACAATAGTCCTATATGTCAGTAGTACATAGAGGGTATGTATGTGGTGGTGGTGGTGGTGGGGAAGGCATGTGTAGGAAAAGGGTATGAAGTACTTAATGTTTCCCAGAGGTACATGGAAGACTATTGCTCCCCATGGACAGAGAGGAAAGATTCTAAGAGGAAATTAAGTATTAGATCCATTTACCCATTCATTCATCCATTTATCCATCTATCCATCTATCCATTAATATATTCATGCATGCATTGAATGAGTAGACTTTGAATGGTATGGGGCTGTGAAATCCCTTGCTGAGAAATCTGGAGTTTACCCTAGAGTTAGTGAGGAACCACTGAAGGTTCTTGGATGAGGGAATGACCAGATGTAGGAAGTGATTCAGGAGAGTGAAGCAGCATAAAGATAGGTCTGAGGGTCAAAAGCTAGAGGTGATTCCCTCACAGTTTTACTGTATCTCTTTTCTTGTTGGGGTACTGAGCTAGGTTCTGGTCCTTGCTGGAAATGGGTCAAACAAAAATGAGAATGATGTAAAGATTGGTTGAAAGTGTGAGAGAGAGAGAACAAGATATCTGCTGTGACCTATTCAGTGGGCTTGTCTGGGGGAATAATCAGTTCAACAACATTTTCTGAGTACTCTCTCCTTACTTTGCCCTATCAATTTTCCTTCTACCTTCTAGCCCGAGGGGACCCTTCCCTTTCTGGCAGGCCCCTAATGGAGAAAAGGGCTGAGGCCAGCTATTGGGGCTGTATTCTTTGCACATTTCTAGCTACCTCAATGAATTCAGCAATCTGGTGTGTGGATTGGGTTTGTGGGTTGAGACAAGGAACCAGAACAGATAGGGGTCTGTTGGGAAATAAGCACCAAGAGTCAACATTAGGAGCAAAAAGGAGACACCCTTCCTCCATCTTCACTTAAGCAGTTGCCTGCCCAGGTCTCTGTCTTGGGGACCCCACAGAGTACATTGCTGATCCCTGCTTTCCAGAAGAGTGTGGCAAGCGGTCGGGAAAGGAGCAAGGATTTAGATCTGCTCACCAGCTGTGAGACCTGGGACCTGCCCTCAACTTCTCTGAGCCTCAATTTCTTCAAATGGAAAATGAGGATTGTAATATCACCTGACCCCTGGGATTATTTTGAGGACCAAATACAATAATGTCAGAATTACCTTGTAGAATGTCAACCACAGTTTGAAGATTGAATATGAATAATAGCAAGGATTTACCGATGTAATTTCCATTGTCTTTGAATGCAACTCATCCATCCCGTTCCAAAATCTTTCTCGATGTTACATCTGGAAGGGCTAATATCCAGGAGAGAAAAGACCACTTGGGCCCCTCGTCATTTACAGCACAGCCACAGGGTGACTCCATGAGCATATGGATGAAGCATCTGCCTTTCTGGGAATGCAGACAGATTCTGTTTTTAAATTCCATGACCCTGTATTGGTTTTTAAATATAACTAACTGTGTTATCATATCTAGCTGTTTCTGTGACTCAAATCTGGAAAAGGAAAACACTCTTCCCAAATGGATGGAGTTAGAGGTAGTGGGGGTGGAAATGGCCCCAAATTGAACTGAATGAGATTAGGGGCAGAACTGAATAGCCTTCTGGAAATGTGGTGGCCTCCACTCGGTCTTTCTCTGGAAGCTGGCTCTACCCTTCCTCTTTGCCCCTGGGGAGAACCTGCCTTTCCAGGGCTATCAGCCTAGTCCTGCAGGATGGGGCCAGCACCAGGACCAAGGCCGAGAAGGTACCCCGATGTCCAGAGAGCTGGGAACACTGGAGGGGCAGGGGCAGAGGGGAAGCAGGGAAGGCTTTTTTTCCTGGCACCAGGTCCTGTTCCTGGGGGGCGGGGGGGAGGGCGAAAAATGTGAAAGCTTTCTGTTTAGTTTAGTTTTTCCTGTTCAGCAACTGATAATCTCCCCCTCTGTTCAAGGCATGGGTTCAGTTAATGCGGAGGCTTTTGTCTGTAAATTGTTAAAATGCAGAACGACAGCCCCTTTGCTGTTAAGGATATTTATTTCAAGCTCTAAATCAATTTCAGCCTCCCTCTCTCTCCTGCTCTCTCCCTTCACCCCTCTTAGGGCATCTTTTCCCCACCCCCTTGGAACTTGGGAAAATCCAATTTCCTTCCTGCCTTAATCTCTCTCCAGCATTTGCACAGGCTCTGCTTTGCCTGCACCTGCTCCTTCCAGCTGTGAGATTCCTTTCGGTAAAATACTTTGTGTCCTGCCAAGTTGTCGATGGACGAGACCCCCATGGCCGCTTCCTGGCTCTCTTAATGAACACAGTTGTTCTGCTCCACCAGGTCCCCAGGAGCTTCCCTTTCAATCTATTAGCCAGCAGTGCTTTCCACAGTCAGAGAGAGACCCTTGCCCTTGGCCCCCAAGTGCCTGGTCTTGAATGAGGAAAGAATTTGAAATCTAGCACTCCCTGTGCTGATACTAAGTGCTTTGAGCTTTACAGCCCCAACTCCTGTATCACAGGAATGTCAGGCTAAGCAAGAGAGACTCCAGATCCACCATCTCCCCAGCCTTGGGGCTAAGCCATCATTATTAATGACAGCAATCACCACCCAGAACTCAGGTCATAAATAATATGTGTCTTTCAGCAGTCACAGCAATGGCTGCAAACATTCATCATCTACACACCTCTCAAAATAGCTCTGGGAATGAATAGCAGAACTATTATGGCCAATTTTATCTCTATTTCAATGCTAACATCTTTGTTTTATTAAAGAAAATAGTCTAAAGGAGCATGAACTTCAGATGACAGTAAATAGGTATTCCACAAAAAAGGGTTCTATGGCCAAATAAGTTTGGACATCTCTTGGTTTAAAAAAAATTAAATAGAAAAACTTCTTTGAGTCTTTAATATACTAACGTATACTGAAAATCTCCAAGAGAGGGACTTAGTAATCTGTGTTTCCCCAAAGTATTTGACCTAATCTTTCTAACCCCTCCTTTGGCAAACCATGTTACATCTTGCAAGACATTAATCAGAGGTGTGCTGGCAATACTCAACAAGTGGCTCTCTGGAAAAGAAAAAGAAAAGCCCGAGTGGTAGTGTTTGCTGCTTTCCACAGTACAAATCCTCCCACCGTGGCTGATTTCAAATTACCAGCATGAAGTCACTGAACATGGAGTCGGGAAGAGATACACATACACAATCATCTTCCTAAGTGGGGGCGAGCTGGTACGAGCCAGCTCCAGCACTCCACTGACACCGAGACTCTGCGAAAGATCACTTGAGAAATGCTGCTCTTGTGGTGTTTTCAGGCAATTCTCTTTCCACTGAGAATGAGGTGGCAAACAAAAGCTAACTGAGAACGATGTGACTGGTGATGGACTCCAGAGTAAAGCAGGAACAGAACATGAAAGGAAATTCCCAGTCCTCTGAATTTTTGCTCACTTCTCTAACCAATGATCCTAGTGGTCTTTCTCTGCCTGAGACGGGCTTTTGATGGAGGTTGGATACTCTGATGAAGCCTCCGGGCCCTCTTAACAGATAACAAGACCCACACCAGGGCAGATCTGTTCCTCTGACTTTGTTCCAACTTTACTGGCCTCTGTCTACCTGAGGACAGATGCCTCACTGCCTGGCACTCTCTGGACAGCTCTGTGACCTCCCAGTCAGTTGTGGTCAGAACAATCTTTCTCACCCCAGCCCTGCTGGCACTTGGACAACTCCCTTTGAGCCTGACCCATGTGTGTTTGATACCTTTGGTCACACAGATCATCTGGTAAAGGCAG
>JAQZBX010006689.1:0-52501 GCA_029593785.1 Cabassous unicinctus | reverse complement strand
CAGGGGGATGGGGAGTGAGGAACAGAATAGATCAAACAGGGGATATTTAGAGGTCAGGGTAAATGTTCTTCATTACCTTGCAGTGATGGACACAAGACATGGTAAATATCATTAAAAATTATTAATTGTACCATCTAAATTGTAAACTATAGTGTAAATTGACAATGTTTAGTAGCTATGTTTCACTATCTCTATAACAGTTATAACAATGCTACCATCCACATACAAAAAGGTTTTAATATGGGGTGAGGAAAGGGGGAGGAGGTTGGGTATATGAGAGTCTCTAGTATTCTGTGTGTGACTTTGCTGTGACCTAAAACTTCTTTGAAAATTAAATGAAAAATAGTGAGACACTGGGGAGTGAGAGGGGGAAGGTGCCACGGTACAGACTGGACACCCGATAATGCAGTGATAAAAGGAAAAATGTTTTTAATTTTTTTTTTAATTTTTCAGTTTTTTCCCATTTTTTGAATATCCCAATCCTTCAATTTTACTTTATTTTTAGTGTTTTTTTTTAAGTTTCCATGTATTTTATCTCTCATATTCAAACTTATCATTATTATTTTATTTTCCTATTAATTGCATTTAGCTATTATAGGCTGTATTAGTCAGCCAAAGGGGCACTAATGCAATATACCAGAGATTAGTTGGTTTTTATAAAGGGTATTTATTTGGGGTAGAAGTCCACAGTTAACAGGCCATAAAGCAAAAGTTTCTTCTCTCACCAAAGTCCATTGCCACATGTTGGAGCAAGACAGCTGCCGACGTTTGCCAAGGTTCAGGCTTCTTGGGTTCCTCTCTTCCCAGGGCTTAGCTCCTCTGTTTCCTCCACAAGGTCAGCTGTAGACTCTAGATGAACGGCTCGCTTCTCTTCTCCTGGGGCCTTCTGTCCAACATCAAAACTCCAACATCAACACTGTTTCTCAAAATCTGCTCCCTCTGTCCTTTGCCTTGCCTTTTATATTCGATTCCCCCACCCACCAAGGGGTGGGGCTCAATGCCCTACTGACATGGCCCAGTCAATGCCCTAATCATAACTTAATCATGCCCAGATTAGTTTACAAGCATGATCCAATTATATTTTTGGAATTCATAATTACATCAAATTGCCAAACGGCTACATATGGGCTTCATCTTTAGGAAGGTTTGGATCACAGAAGGGTTACAACAGAGGCAGGAGAGGATCATTGGTGGGGGGTGTCAAGGATGGGGGTTTAATGGGAGGAAGTTCACCTGAATATACATAAAAGGTATATAAAATTGTTCAAATGACCAAGGGGTGGGGCATGGTCACATTGGGTTGAGAATCACTCAATAAATGAGAGAATACTGAATTCCCAGCCTGGAGAGCTCTGCCACATTCTCTAAGGGAGCAGCAACTGATGGCATTTCAATTAAAGGCCATGACTACTGACAGAAAGCAGGTCACCTTGGAATGTAGGAAACAAGCCCTCCAGTCTCATGCTAATAGGAGCTAGGTGGGGAAACATCCTGAGACAATGTCTATGAATTGCAGAAATGTAAAGAAGAACTGAGCCATAAACCTTTAAGACTTGCTGATTTTAGTAAAATGCAAACTGTCAAGTATCTATTACCTTTGCATATGCACATATATATTTTCTTTGTTCTAAAGCCAAAATAAAAGCCACACTTCATGATGTGGCTGGGCTCTTCTCTCCATATCGGATGGAGGGTCCCCTGATCCCAGTTTTTTCTTCTCTTTGTTTCTTTCTTTCTCATCCGTGGCACCATTTTCACCACCCAGTTCCTGAATGCCAACAAGCAACAGTCCCCCAAGTACAGAGCCAGTGTCTGGCAAAGGAGGATGGTCCACTAATGGGTTCTTGTTATTGATGACTAGCTCTATGAGATTCTCCTCTTGTAATTGAAACTTAGCCTATTGTTATGGCGTGCCTAAGGGTTGCCACCTGAGAGCCTCCTTGTTGCTGAAATGTGGCCTCTCTCTAAGCCAAAGTCAGCATACGAATGCATTACCTTCCCCCCAGCATGGGACATGACTCCCGGGGATAAGCCTCCCTGGCAACAAGGGATTAATACCAAGTGCCAACTGGCAATACAACTGGAAAAAGACCTTGAATAAAAGGGGGAAAAGGTAAAGACAAATGAGTTCATATGGCTAAGAGACCTCAAAGAGATTTGGGAGGTTAGCCCAGAGGTAATGCTTACACACACCTCAATAGGATCTCATAGAACACCAAAGTGGATATCACCCCAAACAGAGGAGCTCCTGAGGGCTCTGGAGACACCCAGGTCCTATATCAGGGGGGATAGCTGCAGAGATTGATGCCTAATCAGTGGAGTATACTTTGGAATCTGTGCTCCTGAGAGTGACAGAGTTGGACTCAAATAAGTCCTCCCTGCACATGGTCCATCAGTCCCTTCTATTCAAACCTATATGTGGTGCTGGAGATTGTTGGTGTACTTCCAGAGACTGGAGCCTTTGGCCTGCCCATGTGCCAGCTGTGCCTGGAATCTCTGTGGAGCTGCAACTCCTACCTTACAGCTCAATGGACTCACCCAAGACACCTGGTGAGATGATGATGAACAACGGCCATCCCAGGGAATGGAGAGAGTCTGCAGCTGCAGGCCATATAATCCCATCCATCTTATCCATGGGATATAAGCCCCCTCTCACTTGGAGGTGGAATGGACAGCACCATCCCAGACTCCTCAGGATTGTGGGAAGAGCTATGGACTAGATTGGGGTTACTGGTATTCTGTTGTAGACATATTGTGATTCAAGCAGTGGAAGAAATTACAACATTGATGTGGAGCCAGTGGCCACTGGATGCTTTTGGGGCAGGGAGAGGGAAAAGTGGTTGTAATACAGGGGCTTTTTCAGAACTTGGGAATTATCCTGAGTGACATTACAATGTCAGATATAGGCCATTTTACATCAGCATATAACATGCAGAACTGTCTGGGAGAGAGTGCAGTCTACAATGTGAACTATGGTCTATGCTTAGTGGCAAAGCCCCAGGATGTGTATATCCCTTGCAGGTGATGTGCCACACTAATGAAAGATGTTTATATGGGAGGTTGTGGGAGGTGTGAGAGGTGGGGAACATGGGAATCCCTGTAATTTTTGTGTAACATTTATGTAATCTAAGCATCTTTTAAAATAAAAAAAATTAAAAAAAAAGATAACAGGGACTGTTCAAAGAGGAAGTAGGGCACAGGATTTGAACTCTGATGAGTCTCCAGGATGTTTTGGATATAATTTTATCAATAGTAAATTCCATATTTTTTCCATGTATTCTCCAATTTGGATCTCTCATGTGTGAACACACTGTATCTTTGCTAATATACTCAAGTATATATTTTTCACAAGGGTAATCATTTTTTGAGATGGTAGTCAAATATGATTCTCAATTCATGATTTGAAAAATTCATGTCCCTCTATTTGAGAATGTAGCAGGACTCATCAAGATGGGAATTTAATATTTTGTTGTGTATTGTGAAGGTCTCCACCAACTGAGATAACACTCTATGAAAAGATGGACACATTCAATTCCATAGAAGCATACCAAAGGTGCACCCTTTCCCACATATCTTCCTACCACTGATACCTGCACCAATGACTGTCCCCTGCCATATTTGCCTAAAGAACATTGTCACAATTGTATTTTCAACCAAAGACCTACAAATCCCCAAGTTCACCTATTCCTTCCTGCAGCCCTTTCCCCAGTTCCATGGATAGTCCAACGTACCTCCCCAACACTGCTCACCCTCATATTCCAGCACCATGGACCCCACTCACATCCCTGCACCAGCATCAACCTCATCCACTGCCAAACCACCCCCTTCCACCTGATCACATGTTCTGCCCATATTGAGCATCAGCTCACCACACTCTACTCCCCTTCTGTCTCCAGATAACTTATCTTCCAGACTCTATCATTGTGAGTCTGCTCAATATGCTTAGGTCATATCACTAAGGTCACGCAACATTTGTCCTTTAGTGACTGGCTTATTACACTCAACAAAAGGTCATAGAAATTCATCTGTGTTGTCACATGTGTCAATACTTCATTCCTTCTTACAGTTGAGTAAAATTCCATTGTATGTATATACCACATTTTGCTTATCCATTTATCTATTGATGGACACTTGGGTAGCTTCCAACCTCTAGCAATAGAGAATAATGCCACTATGAACATTGGTGTGCATATATCTGTTTGTGTCCCTGCTTTCAATTCTTCTGGGTATATACCCAGAAGTTAGATATCTCGATCATATGGAAATTATTTAGTTTCCTGAAGAACCACTGAACTGTTCTCCCAAATAGTTGCACCATTCTACATTCCCACCAGCAGTGGATGAATGTTCCTATTCCTCCACATCTTCTCCAATACTTGTAGTTTTCTGTTTTTTAATAGTAGGCTGTCTAACAGATGTAAGATTATATCTCATTGTAGTTTTGATTTGCATTTCCCTAATAGCTGGTGATGTTGAACATCTTGGCACAAGAATAAGCATAAAGGAACATAGGACATTTTTAGTGCATTGGAATTATTCTGCATGATTTTGCAATGACAGATACCAGTCATTATACATTTTGCCAAAGGCTATAAAATTGCACAGTGCAATGTGTAAACCATAATGTAAAAAATGTATGGTGAGTAACAAAGCTTCAATATTTGATCATCAATTGTAACAAATATACAATATTCATGTAAGACTTTATTGATACGGAAAAATGTGAGAGGAGGAGGGGGTGGGCTATATGGGAATTCCCTTTAATTTTGATGCAAATTTTCTGTAACTTAAAAATTTCTTTGGAAATAACATTAAAAAAAGAAGACATTTTACCTGATGACAGGTAAAATGCAAGAAAGGTTTTAGTTTTGTTTTGGGTAGGTTTCAGATTACTGAAAAGTTACAACAATGGCATGGGAGGAACGCTGGTGCAGGTGTCAGTGGTTGGGTGATGTATGGGGAAGTTGCACCTGGAACATGCCTCAGTGGAATATGAATATATTCATGTTGTTGTGGGGTATTATTTCAGTGGTTAGAGCCCCCATCCCAAAGCCAACAAAATATTAAATTCCCATCCTAGGATGTTCTCTAATAGAGTGGCAAGAATTTCTAGAGTGTACAGGCAGTACTAATAAAATAAAACAGACCCAAACCCCAGCCCTTGATATTAATGCTTGAACTTTTAAACCTTATTATTGTAAAATTGAAACTTAGCCTAGTAATATCTATTGCCTAAGAGTTACTTCCTGAAAACCTACTTGGTACTCAAATGTGGGCTTTCTCTAAGCCAAACTCAGCATTTAAGTTCACTGCCTTCCCCCCATCACGGGACATGACTTCCAAGGATGGACTTCCCTGGCACAGAGGTATTATTACCAAGAGCTATCTAGTGATGCATTTGGAAAAAGGGTAAAATATTAAACACAAAAGAGATTTTACAGCTAAGAGATTTCAAAGTGAGTTGGGTGGTCATTTCAGAGGTTTCACTTATGCATGTCTCAGGAGGTTTTCACTAACTGCCACAGTAAACAAAGCCTCAAACAGGGGGGCTCCTGAGAGCTCTAGAGACATCTAGATACAATAGGCAAGGCATACAACCCTATGAAATTAGCAACCTGTCAGTGGGCCTTACCTTGGAATATATGTTAACCAATTTTCTCAATGTGACAGGCTAAACTCATTAATAATTTCACTACACATGATTCTTCTATCCCATTTATTTTAACCTATGATTAGCACTATATCCATTAAATACATGGGTAAGTCCTAGAGACTTAAACCTTTTGGTCTATTCATATGACAGTTGAGCCTTGGATTTCAGCAGAGTTGTAGCCAACACCTACTCTCCAGTTCTTTGGACTCACCCAGGGACAACTAACAAAAAGATGGTAATGGACAAAGCCTAACCCAAAAAACAGAGGGTATCTACATCTGAAAGCAAAACAGTTCCTTCATCTACTCCATGAGACCTAAACCCCTCTCAATCTGAAGCAAAGTGGGCATCACAATCCCAAAGTCATCAAAATTGAGGAATGACCAAACATAAGGGGGGAATGCAACCATGGACCAAAGTAGACTTATTATTATTGTATTAATAGAGGAAATTGTAACATTGATATAAAGAAATTGATTACCAAGGTTCTGAGGGGAGAGGGAGGGAAGAATAGGTGAAACATGAGGCATTTTGGGGGCAGTGGAATTGTTTTGCATGATATTGCAATGATGGATAAAGGCCATTATACATTTTGTCAAAACCCATAAAATTTTACGGTGCAAAGTGTAATCCATAATGTAAACTATAGACCATGGTTAGGTTAGTAGCAATGCTTCAATATTTGTTTAGCAATTGTAACAAATTTACTACACTAATACACCATGTTCTAGCAGGGGAAAATGTGAGAGAGGAAGGGGTTAGAGTATATGGGAGTCCCCTACATGTTTGATGTAAATTTTTCATAGTCTAAAACATTTGAATAATAAAGTTAAAAATAAAATAAATTTAAAAATTGAAAGAATAAATCAAATCTAGGGAAGCCCTATGTCTACTAGGTATTACTTAACCCTAAGGTCACCAAATTCTTTTTTTAAAAAAAGGAATTTTACAGTAACCAACCAAATGTTTTTAAGTTTTCTCATTTACTCTATATAACCTTGCTCTGCTCTTTGTCTTTTTTGGAACTCCTTTCCAAATGTGGATTGGAAGCTGCCACAATAGCTAATTGGTCAAACAGACTCATCTAAATAATATTATGGCTAATATTTTCTTCTAACATATATAATTCATTTTGACATGTACATGGTTTTTTCAGGTTTAAATCCCAGCTCTATCATGATCCAGTAATCAGTTATCTAAGTATTTTAGTTAGCATTTAGTAACCAGTCTGCTTTCTGTTTTTTTATTTTGTTTGTTTGTTGTAATTAAAGATTAGGAAGGGGATTTGCCAAGGGGCCATGGAGTATAATAATTTGAATTAGATTATAAAATCACAACAGACTTTTTAGTGGTGGTTAGATTAATATACATATTATAAATACTATCTTTTCTCATTAAATATTTATGTTGTGCTGTATTAGTCAGGGTTCTCTAAGGAAATAGAATCAACAGGAGATATCTGTAAATAGTATGAGATTTTATAAGAGTCTCTCACGTTACCATGGGGATCCACAAGTCCAGGTTCCACAGGCAGGCTGCAAACCAGGGGCTCCAAAGAAAGTTCAGTGAAGGTCCTTGATGAGTTTCTGGGAGATGCTGGCTGTTCAAAGATGAGCTGAGAAATTCTCTCTGAATGCTGAAATCACTTTCTCTTTTAAGGCATTCAACTGATTGGATAAAATGTCACTCACTGCTGACAGCAATCTCCCTGATTGATTGTAGACGTAATCAGCCATCTATGCAGTAAAGTCACTGATGACTAAAGCCCATAAATGTCCTTGTATTACAATTAGCCCAGTGCTTGCTTGACCAAAAACTGGATACAATTACCAGGCTGAGGTGACAAATTAGCCTAATCATCACATGGACCCAGTGTTGTTATCTGCTCTGTTTCAATAAGGTGAAGTATGGTGCACAGGAAAAACAACAGTGACAACAAAGAAATTTTGGGGGGGAACAAAAATACAAAAAGCATCAGAACTAACCAATAATTTAGATTCAAAGTGATTGCTTTGTTTTGATCAGACAGGTTTCACAGAGACATTCCCTTGAGATGGTAGGAATTCTATTTCCCTAACTTAAGCGTTACTCTGCTTCCCAATGAGATTTTTCGTAATTAAATTAAGGGCAGATTAACACTTAGGGAATGAGGAAAGATTTAAATTGTCTCAGACAAAGTATTAAAAAAGCCTTGAAAGCAGCTTTGCTTTCTTTATTTAGCAAATTTCCTGTAGCTGACATTTACCACCTTGAAAAGTATAAAAGAGCTCTCTCTCCCTATGAAACCGCAGTACTGGGCAAGTCAGGGAACTTGTTAAAGTGCAATAATATAATAATTTAAAAATAAGTATTAAAAGGAAGAAATTACAAATACTTGTATCTGCAGTTTGATCTCAGGAGAAGAGCTGCTACAGCAACCCTAAGGTTCCCAAATCAGCTCAACTTGGCATTCTGAACAGTAATAAAGTCCAGCATTAATTAACTCAAATGGAATTTTGTAACAGTGAGATCAAAGAGAAGCTTAAAGAAAACATTTTATGTTCTCCTGTTTCAATTGTCAAATACAATGCATGGTAAATTTGCTTTATTAGAAGTTTACTGTGTTTATAAGTGTATTGCGAGTGGAAGAATAAAAATGTACTTATTAATTCAAGGTGGTAGAATAACAGAAGGAGCTTTCCTTGGTCCACTGGGCTCAATTAAAATCCTATGTTAAGGGAAGTGGATGTGGCTCAAGCGATTGGGCTTCTGCCTACCACATGGGAGGTCCCAGGTTCAGTTCCCGGTGCCTCCTGGAAAAGGTGGGCAGGCACAGTGAGCTGATGCAACAAGATTATGCAACAAAAGAGACACAAAAAGGAGAGACAATGAGAGACACAACAAACCAGGAAGCTGAGGTGGCTCAGGTGGTTGAGTGCCTCTCTCCCACATGGGAGGTCCCAGGTTTGGTTCCTGGTGCCTCCTAAAGAGAAGATGAGCAGACACAGAGAGCAGACAGTGACTGACCGCAAACAATGAAGGGGGGGGGGAATAAATAAATAAAATAAATCTTAAAAAAAAAAAATCCTATGTTAACTTCCATGAGATTTGACTCCACATATTGACCATGGGACTAAATTGATCAATCAAAGAGTGAGCTCATTTCCCTGACATGAACACTTATTTCAGTGTCTTGAAGACATGTGCCTAGACTCACACACACCTCTTCCGTCCCTTTTATTTGAACCAATAGTTGGTGCTGGAGTTCATAGGTGAACGGCCAAGAGACTTTAATCTCTGGGTTGTTCATGTGCCATCTGGGCTCTGAAATTGAACAGAGTTGCAATATCTACTCTCCAGTTCATTGGACTCACCCAGGGCAACTAACAAGGAGATGATGATGGACAGCAACCATCCCAAGGAACAGAGAGAGTCTACAACTGCAAGCAAGAGAGTCCCATCCATCTGTCCCATGGGATCAAAGCCTCCTCTCAATGAGAGGTGAAGTGGGCAACACCATCCCAGGATCTTCAGGATTGGGTAATGAACTATGGACTAAAGTAGACTTACTGGTATTCAACTATAGACTTATGGTGATTCTAGCAATGGAAGAAACTATATCATTCATGTGGAGGCAGTGGCCACTAGAGGTTCTGAGGGCAGTGAGAGGGAAATACAAGTGAAATATGGGGGCATTTTGGGGACTTGGGGATTTTCCTGAATGACATTACAATGACAGATATGGGCCATTACATATTTTGCCATAACCTACAAAATCGTGCAGGAGAGAGTGCAAACTACAATGTAAACTATAATCCATGCTTAGTGGCAATACTCCAAAATGTTTTCATCAGTTGTAATGAATGTACCACACTAATGAAAGATGTTGCTAATGTGGGAAAATGTGGGAGGTGTAGGAAGCAGGGCATATGGGAATCCCTTATATTTTTATGTAACATTTATGTAATCTAAACACCTTTTCTTAAAAATAAAATATATACTAAAAAAAACAAAGGCAACCTTAGAGAAAACATTTTATTGTTTCCTGGGATCAGATTAAATTGTCATGTAAAATACAAGGTCAATTTCTTAGTAGAAGCTTACTGTGTTTGTTAGTGTGTTGAGAGTGGAAGAATAAAAATATACTCATTAATTCAAAGTAGTAGAATAGCAAAAGGAACTCTCCTTGGTGCCACTGGGCTCAATTCAAATCCTATGTTAAATTCCATGAGATTTGACTTCACATTATTGACCACGAGACTAAATTGATCAATCAAAGTGTGAGCTCATTTCCCTGACATGAACACTTATTTCAGTATCTTGAAAACATATGTCTAGACTCATAATTTAACATTTAAAATGTATCATGGCTATATTGCAACTTTATAGTAAAATTGTCCCTGTACTAAAAATATAATTGGATATTTTGTTTGGGGTAGAAGCACATATTATTCAACTCTCACCTGTCACAAGAAACTATTTGATAGTTTAAAGTTTGCACTTATGTCTCACTTATTCATATACTCTAAAGAACTTGTTTCTTAACAAACAAAAACAAATGAATGCCATCAATTCATATAACATTCAATCAAGTCAGGAAAACCAAAAAAAATCCTAGGATAGATTGAATTGACTTGAGTTATTGCCATCAAAGTACTTTAATTTTCTTGCCCTAAGGAATATTGTTCTTTATCCTAAACAACTTCCAGGATAAACCAATCTCTGCTATTTGTAGATCACCTCTCTCTCTTTCCTGCTCTTTGATGACCATTCCCCCTGCTCAAAATTATTTTTATCATTTTCAAATTAGTATTCCACCTCCTCATCTGCTAAATGTAACTACTTAGTTGAAATTATGGTTTAAGTGTCCCACAATCTTCTTACTCCCACTTTTTCTTGTGTTGATTTAAAAGAGAGCATTTCAATTCTATAAATATTTAAGATAGTAATATAATTATCATTTATATATTATTATTATATAGATGTTTATAGCAATTTCAATATTCAGTATATTATAATTTTGAAAATTAAAGCTTTCTAACAAAATGTACCATGTTAGTCTCTCTGTACTTTATTAAAGACTACAAAAGCCATAGCTGCCTTATTATCCATTACCCATATTCTTTTGCCATTTTCCCCATTTATTAACTTTTCATGTTTCTTATTTTCTTATCTATTTTACATACTAGGAAAAGTTTTCATTGTTATTGTCTAGTTAACTAAATTTTCCTTTGAATATAAGTCTAGAATGCTTTCCATTTATTTTTTTATTTAAACGAATATATTTTGTTCCCAAGTCTTCTGTTTTTATTTCATATACACTTTTTTCCATCCAACCTGATTTGTTTCCTAATATCTTGTTGTAAAATAAAAATTATGCTTTCATTTTATTAACTGTAAAGTGTATGCTTCTGAGAGCATACATGTGCACATATGTGTGTTGGTGTATTTGTTTTTTAAGACTCCTCTGATTTATAAAGCTAATTGTGTTGGATTATTTTTCTTGCCAATAGACTTAACCATGTGTTTTATAATCTTGTTTTATAGGTTCCTTTTCTTGGATATCTGCTCGGAAAGACATGAGGAGCATAGCAGCCATCTACCAGCCCTCACCTACCACCCCACTACTTCTGTATTGTGTGCAGATGTTTCAATATGTTCCCATTCTGCAGCATGTTAGGTCTAATAGAGCAAACTGAAATCAGGAACAAGCATTTCTAGCTGCTTATCAGTGCAGGAACTCTCAGTGGCAGGGCCCACTGCCCCTTGGATGTATAAATATGCTGCCCTTGAGCAGCATGAATTTATCTCTCCTCTTCAACATGAAGTGGGGCATGCAGATCTGCCATCCACTGACCCTGGTGCAAGCAGCTGGAAACTGGGATCTCTCCCCCTATTTGACTCATTGTGCTGTGTAAGTGATAAAGAAGTCATTTGCTGAAACTTTCTTAGGTGCTTGATCCTGCATTCCCATGATACACCATATAACTCTCTCCACAATATCTCTCTCTCTCTCTCTCTCTCTTTCTCTCTCTCTCTCTCTCTCTCACATGCACACACACATGTGTACACATAAACCACACATTAAGTTCTGGCTCTTACCATCTGTACTTACCCTTTCTGTCTAATAGCTTTATCACTTTCTCCAAGTAGACAGTTGGAAGCCCAATTGAAAAGTGGTTCCTATGATTCATGACTTGAATCTTGTTCCTCATAGGGATATTGGGAATAGGTTAAGTCCACAGAGCTAGGAGATACTTTGGGTCACTTTCTAATAGTGATGCTGAGTCCTTTGCCCTTTACTTCCCCAAATGCAAAGCTTCCAATAAAAGTTTAATTACAGACAGAAGTTTCACTCAATTTATTATTACCATTTAAATAAGGCAGAAGCCGCACACTGAATTCCCTCCTAGACCCTTGCTCCAATCCTCTATCTTTTGCATGGCCTTGATATTCATCTTTATCTCTAAGAAACTGCTGTATCCTGTTTCTGATGGCACAGTCAGCAGAACAGTAATAAAACCCAACCACTCTGTAACTTTCCCCCTCTACTTCTTATTTGTGGAAATACCTGCAGTTTTCTGTCTGAATAATGTTTGTTTTCATATGTAAAACCTCATACATAGTTTTTGTATTCTGTGTGTGTCTGCAGCAGGAGATATTCATATATTTCTGTCACATCTACAATTTAGTTTCCTCTGTTATTATTTTTATTTATTTTTCTAAAGAGACTTAGATAACATAAATGTTATATAAAAAATATAGGGGATTCCCATATGCCCCACTGCCTACACCTCCCACATTTTCCCACATTAACAACATCCTTTATTAGTGTGGTACATTCATTACAATTGATGAACACATTTTGGAGCATTGCCACTAAGCATGGATTTTAGTTCTCATCGTAGTTTACACCCTCTCCCGTACAATTTTGTAGGTTATGGCATATTCTTTTTCATTTTGTGCCTCAATAAATTTATCATCATTATAATGGGAATAAAATGTTATTTTATTATTTTAAGTTGTTTTCTATGCAAAAGTTATGTAAGTGATCATTTCTTCATATATTTTTTTTAGCCATTGAAACACCCATTGCTGTAAATTTTCTTATCAATTGTTGATTTCTGGCCTGCTTTCCTATAAGCTAAGTTTAGTGTTTACAAAGTCCTTGACACTTTTAAGATTATTTTAGTTCTTATTATGAAATATATTACACATACAAGAGTATAGATCTCCCCTTCTTCCATGGCAGCCATTGTGCCATGGCTCTGAATAACCCCATGGCCCATGGGCCTCAACAAGGACCATAATGTGACTAAGAATGTGAGCAAGCTGAGGCAGTCATCAATGTAGGTAATCTAGGCCAGCAATTTTCATGTTAGCAGACCGTGCAGCTTGTCAGCTACTCAATTTCAGCCAAAGACTGGATATCAACCTTTTAAACAATGTGGTGAATTGTTTATTCCATGGAGAAAGAAACCAGCAAAGAATGGCTCAAGATGTATTGACACATTTAAAGGAGCATCTTGATGCATGGACAAGAGTTGACACAATTTTGGAATTTACACAGAATATGAACACAAAATACTATGGACTACAAATTTTGGAAAAAGTGATAAAAAAGAGGTGGAAGATTCTTCCAAGGAACCAACATGAAGGGAAAAAAATATACATTTTTGGCCTCATTATCAAGATGTCATCTATTCCAATTTGTGTAGAGAAGGAGAAGGTATACATCAGGATCTTAAATATGATTCTTGTTCAAAAACTGAAACAAGAATGGCCCAAACATTGGCCAACATTTATAAGTGACATTATAGGAGTAAATAGCATGTGTGAAATTCTTCATATTATTATGAAATATTATGATAAATTTCCCAAAATCTTCCAGTTGTACATGCAAACTTAGAAACATTGTTCAGATTTCTTAACTAGATTCCATGGGGATACATTTTTGAGAAAAAGGTAATCAGCACATTAGTTCATAAATTCCTGAATGTTCCAATGTTTTGAAATGTCTCTCTGAATTAGCTCACTGAGATTGCTGGTGTAAGTGTCAGCCAGTATGAAGAACAATTTGTAACATTATTTACACTGACAATAATGCAGCTAAAACAGATGCTTCCTTTAAACACCTATATTCAACGTGCATGCTCAAATGCGAAAGATAATGATCAGAACGTTATTTAAAATCTCAGGTGGTTTCTCTGCACTATTCATAAGGAAAATGGTCAACTTGTATAAAAGGAATATATCTCAGGGGAACTCTGATGGAAGCCCTTCACTACATGCTGTTGGTATCAGAAGTGGAAGAAATGAAATCTTTAAAATGTCTTGAGTACTGGAATCACTTGGCAGCTGAACACTATAGAGAGAGCCCATTTTCTATATCTGCCTCTCCATTGCTCTCTGGACCTCAACATTGTGATGTTCCTCCCAGGAGACAGCTCTAGTTGCCTGTATTATCCAAGGTTTTGTTGTTGATGGTTAGTCATATGGCTAAACCAAGGGAAGTATTGATTGTAGAAAATGATCAGGGAGAAGTTATGGGAGAATTTGTGAAAGATACAGATTCCATAAATGTGTATAAGAATATCAGAAAAACATTAGTTTATCTTACTCATTTGTATTATGCAGAAACAGAAAGAATAATGACTGAGAAGCTTCACAACCAATTGAATGGTACAGAGAGGTCATGAAATATTTGAATACACTGTGTTGGACAATAGGTTTCATGAGTGGAGCAATGCATGAAGAGGATGGAAAAAAACTTCATATTACTGCTGTAAAGGATCTATTAGGATTATGTGAACAAAAAAGAGACAAAGATAGTAAACTATTATTGCATCAAATGTCATACATCTAGTAGGTCAATAGCCAAGATTTTTGAGAGCTCACTGGTAATTTTTGAAGACTTTTATTAACAAGCTATTTGAATTCATGCATGAGACCAATGATGGAGTCCAGGATGTGGCTTGCAACACTTTCATAAAAATAGCTCAGAAATACCTCAGGCATTTCATTCAGGTTCAGGTTGGAGAAGCAATGCCTTTTATTGGTGAGATTTTGAACAACCTTAAGACTATGATCTGTGATCTTCAGCCTCAACATGTTCAAACATTTTTTGAAGTTGTGGGGCACATAATAAATGCACAAACAGACCAAACAGTACAAAAATATTTGATATAAAAACACATGCCACTTCCTAATCAAGTGTGGGAAAGCATAAACCAGCAGGCTAACAAAAATATGGATCCTGAAACAGTCAAGCAACTTGGTAGCATATTGAAAATAAATGCAAGGGCTTGCAAAGCTGTTGGACACCACTTTATAAATCAACTTGGGTGAATTTATTTAGATATGCTTAATGTGTACAAGTGCCTCAGTGAAAATATTTCTTCAGCTATCCAAGCTAATGGTTAGATGGTTACAAAGTAACCACTGAATAGAAGTATACAAACAGTAAAAAGGGAAACTTTAAAGTTAATATCTGGTTGGTGTAGCCATTCCAATGATCCACAGATGGTAGCTGAAAATTGTATTCCTCCTCTGTTGGATGCAGTTCTCATTGATGATTAGAGAAATGTCCCAGCTGCTAGAGAAGCAGAAGTGATTAGAATTATGGCTATTATTGTCAGCAAGTTATGAGGACATATAACAGCTGAAATACCTCAAATATTTGATGCTATTTTTAAATGCACATTAAATAGATAGATAAGGGCTTTGAAGAATATCCCGAACGCAGAACAAACTTTTTTTTACTACCTCAGGCTTTCAGTTCTCATAGATTCCCAGCATACTTGGCTATTCGACCTGCACAGTTCAAACTTGTTTTGAATTCTATTATTTGGACTTTCAAACATACTATAAGGAATGTTGCAGATACAGGCTTGCAGGTATGTTTACCCTCTTACAAAATGTTGTCCAAGAAGAAGCTGCAGCTCAGAATTTCTATCAAACCTATTACTGTGATATTCTTCAGTGCATCTTTTCTGTTGTGACAGACATCTCATGTACTGCTGGTTTAACAATGCATGAATCAATTCCTGCATATAAGTTTAATTTGGTAGAAGAAGGAAAAATCAGTACACTGTTAAACCCTGGAAGTCCAGTTAACAACCAAATGTTTATTCAGGAATATGTGGCTAATCTCCTTAAGTCTGCATTCCCTCATCTATAAGATTCTCAAATTAAGCTCTTTCTGACACGGCTTTATAGCTTAAATCAGGATATCCCTGCTTTCCAGGAGCATCTTAGGGATTTTCTAGTACAAATAAAGGAGTTTGTAGGTGAAGTTTCATCTGATCTGACTTTGGAAGAAAGAGAAAAGTCTTTGGACAAGTCCAGGAAGAGAAACATATACTCCAAATGTCTGTACCTGGAATCCTTAATCTACATGAACTTTTGGAAGAAATGTGTTATTAGAATAAAGTTATGCTGTTTTTCTCTGTGCAATTTGAATAGCATAAAGTAAACAGTATATAGATATTTGTCAACCAAAATGTTATCAATTTGTAAATTAAAATGCCACCTAGTGGCCCTTTTCTTATGTTTTTGTATAAGAAATTTTCAGTGAAATATCCTTCCATTTTTAAAATTTTTGTTTTGGTCATCTTTACATAGATTGCATGAAGTTGAAAATTTAGTTTTAAATTTTTTTCTTCTTTCCCATTTTGTGGCTGGGATGGGGGGAAGAGGCAAGTTAAATTTGCACATATACTTATAAATTCTATTATAAAGTTATACAATTTTTCAATTAAACAATAGCAGTTTTTAAATTAAGGAGCATTTTTTTTTCTAGACAACATTTCAGTCTAGAAGAAAATGTAACGAGTAAAACAAACTGAGTTGCTAAAATGGTTACAGTCTGCATTGTCTGAAGTTAGCACTGAATTGTTTCTCTAGACTACATGTGTTACAAGTCTGTATAGCAGGTTCCCAGCAAGATGATATGCATATCATCCCATTGTAAAGCACCTTCAAAAATACTGGATCACAGTTATTTTTTATACAGTTCTTTTTGTGTGCATGTGTGTGCTGTCACTTGTCAACAACAGCTTTTTGTTTACCTCAATGAGGAGTGTTGTTCATTTGTGAACCTTCATTAACTTAAAGTAAAATCATTAAAAATTTGTATCTTGTTAGAATAGGCTGAATTTTTCAATAACTCATCAAAAAACAAGCCAAACAAAATTCTGGTTTTTGAAATGACATACTAATTTACATTGTTTACTAAGATGTAATCCTTTAAGAGCACAACTTAAGTAAAACAAACTTGGTTTATATTTTAAAAAGAGCATATATCTAATATCTTTTAAAATTGAGTAAAATGACAACCTGTAATCACTACTCATATAGAAATCTACATCAACAACTCACAAACTATTGGTGAGCTACTCCCACCTTCCCTGGAGATCTACAATATCCTTGTTTTCTTTATCCATTTACCTAATTCAATTAAAAAAAAAAATTCTGCTGTTACAAACAAGCATCCAAATAGTTTATTTGGACAAGTCTCTTTGTGAAAACAAATTATTTTAGGTTAAACATGTTGGACATAAATAAATGGATCACAAAATACTAAATTCCACAAATTCCCAAAAGTTTTTCAAAGGAATTATATAACTTTATACTCCTACCACTAGGGCGTCATATTTTATATTACTCTATATCCTTATCCACACCTGATGTTTGTTCCTTTATTCTTTTAGATATTTGTCAAAACTACAAGTAAGGAATACTATCTCAGTTTGTTTTTAATTTCCCAAATAACATGATAAAAAGGATCATTTGATATGCTTATTGATATCTATATTTTCTATTAACTGCCTGTCCATGCCATTTGCACATATTTCCTGCTGTGGTTTGTATGTCTTTATAAATTCTAAATAGTTATGTATATGGAATCCTAACTCTAGTTTTCATTATTTTTTATATATCTTGAAATTTTTCTTTTTACATCCTCCTAATTTCAAAGCAATTTAGGACACTACTTCATAATTTTTAAATGCTTAATTCCTAATTTAGTTGTTTTCATCTTGGTAAATATTCAAGTTGTTTCAATTTATTTATTTCATTAAACACAACCATGTAATAAACCATACTTGAAAATAACATGAGTACATACATGTAAGTGAATATAGGATTATATAATCCTATATAATACTTTATAAACCCTTTATAACCTTCATTTTTGTGTTATGTACTGTTTTTTATTTTGTCTGTTTTGTCCTCAACATTTTATGGTGAACACTATTTTATAAAGGGAAAAGTCGAAAGACAGTAAACACCCATATAACCACTACCTGTGTTCTATGACTAAGTTTTGGCTGTATTTGCTTTATGAGATATCTATACATTCATCAATGCCTTTATCTAACCATCAATCTATCTTATTTTTTATGTACTTCAAAGTAAGTTTCAGACATTGATACACATGACTGCTGTGGAAGTTTGATATTATATATGAATTCCAAAAGGAGATATTATGTTTGTAAACTGGTCTGTTTGTCTGGGCATGGTGCCCTTTGCTTGTATTAAATTCAGAGGTTTCACTTTTACTTGATTAAATTAAGATAAAGGCTTTGATTTGGCAATGTCGGTAGGACTTTGAGTCCTCACCCCCTTGGTGTATGGACACTCACACGGAAAAACACATGGCAGAGGCCCTGAGAAGAGAGATAAGCCTGATAGTTTGCAGCTGAAGAGAATGGAGCAGCTGAATCTGGAAATAAATAAGCCCCAGGAAGAGAGATGAGCCACAGAGACTTGGGAGCAAGAGGAAGGTTGAACTCTTACTCTATATGGCCTTGTGACTGTAAGCATTTCTACCACAAATAAGTACCTTTATAAAAGCCAACAGATATCTGGTACTTTGCATCAGCACCCCTTTTTCTGACTAATACAGAATTTGGTACCAAGGAGTGGTGAAGTCTTTTGCAACTACCATTATGTTGGAACACTTTTAGCAATGGATTAAGGGGTATCTTTTTGGAGGAACTGTGAGATACTTGATGGAAAAGGCTTAGATTGCTTTGAAGAGACTGTTGGTAAGATATGGACACTAAAGAGATGTTTTATGAGGCCTTAGAAGTAAATGATGAAACTATTATTGGAAACTGGAGGAAAGGTCATCCATGTTTTAAAGTTGCAGAGCATTTAGCAAGATTGACTCCTGGTGTCATATGGAAGGCAGAATATGAAAATGACAAGCCTGGGCATTTAGCTGAAGAACTTTCCAAAGTAAACTCAGAGAATGTGGCTTGACTTCTCCTTGCAGCTTATAGCAAAATGCTAGATGCGAGTGATAAGCTTAGAACTGAATTGTTGGGCACAAAGAAACCACAAACTATTTCAGGAAATTCCAAGCCTCTGGAAATTGAGCCCCCAGATGATAGTGGCCCATTTGAGGACTTAACTAAACTTAGAACTTGTAAATCAGGATTGAAGATGCAGCTATCTAGGAAAGACTTGTGGAAAGTCTTACTGTCTGATGGCTTGAACCCCTGCTTCCTGCATGCTAAACCAACAAACTTTTTGAGAGAGCTGTGTGAACAAAATCATTGTCAGCCCTGACTAAAAGGGACATGCTAGGGAGAGATTGAAGGGAAAACAACTTTAAGAGGAAAACCATGGAAGCTGAGGTCTGTAATTAAGACATCTCCATAGGCCAAGAGTGAACCCCACCCATGTGTACAGAGAAGGTGAGTTTGCCCTGGAAGTTGAAGAGGTCAGATGCTATAACCCGCTGTTCAGGGAGAGTTTTGCTGCCCCAGGGTATAGATATTGTGGAACATATTCCCCAAGTATTGGGGAGGGTGACATCGACACCCCATAGGTCTGAGTGGGATGGGCTTATCCCTCATAGATTAGGGAAGCCCATGACACTAAAACATTGCCCTGAGAGTGTTTGCCTGAGATTAGGGAGAATGTTGCTATCACCTTACTGTACTATGACAGCTGAGACTGTGCCCCAGAGATCGGGGAAGGTGTCACCATCCCACCAATGTTCTTGGAATGTGAGGGCTGGAGCTAGTTGCCACCCAGATGCCTGATGATGGTGGAACCAAGAAAATGGCCATTGGGGAAGCCTGTGGAAAGAGTGGGCTCCCATGAGGGCCCAGGGAGAAGAAACCATTACCTTAAGAATGACTCTCAGACTTTGCAATTTAATGGAGTATGCCCTATAGGTTTATGGAACTGGGGGACCCATGACTCATGTCTCTCTCCCAATTTCTCCTTATGATTATGCAAACGTTTTTCCTATGTCTGTCTCTTTGTTATGTTGGAAGCAGATAAATTTTTTTTGTAAGTTTCAGAAGTCTATAGCCAGACAGGACTTTGTCCAAGACAAACTGTGTTTCTTTAAACTGATTGTGATATGAGTCAATATTTAGCATTACTAATCTAAGGTTGTTTTTTTTTTTAATATGGTAATGTCTTTTTGGAATTCAGAGTATGGAGTGTGGCAGTTTGCTATTATTTATGAATTCCAAAAAGAGATATTGATTATGTTTGTGAAAAGGTCTATTCCTCTGGGTGTGATACCCTTTGATTTTATTAAATTCAGAGGTTTCATTTTTACTTAATTAAATTAAGATTAGGTCTATGATTTGGCCATATTAGTAAGATGTTGGGTCCCCACCCCCTTGGTGGGCAGACCCTCACACAGAAAAAGACAGGGCAGAGGCCCCAGGAAGAGAGATGAAACTGAAAGTTTGCAGCTGAAGAGCACGGAGCAGCTGAGCCTGGAAAGAAACAAGCCCCAGAATGAGAGACAAGCCTTATGCCAGCTTGCAGCTAAGATCAGAAGAAGCAGGGACCATGGAGCCTTGGAAGGAAGAGGAAGGCTGAACTCTTGCAGAGACAGACAGCCATCTTGCTCCAACATGTGGCAACAGACTTTGGTAAGGGAAGTGTATTAGTCAGCCAAAGGGGTGCTAATGTGAAATACCAAAAATGGGTTGGACTTTATAAAGGGTATTTATTTGGGGTAGAAGCCCACAGATACCAGGCCATAAAGTGTTAAATTTCTTCTCTCACCACAGTCCATTGTCATGTGTTAGAGCAAGACAGCTGATGACGTTTGCCAGGGTTCAGGCTTCTTGGGTTCCTCTCTTCCTGGGGCAGTGTTTCTCTCCGGGCTTAGCTCCTGTTTCCTCCACAAGGTCAGTTGTAGATGACAGGCGAACGGCTTGCTTCTCTTCTCCTGGGACCTTCTTTCCAACATCAAAACTGCTTCTCAAAAGACTGCTTCAACTTTGTTCTTGCCATGCCTTTTATATTCGATTCCCCACCCACCAAGGGGTGGGGCTCAATGCCCTACTGACATGGCCCAGTCAATGCCCTAATCATAACTTAATCATGCCCAGATTAACAGATTAGTTTACAAGCATGACCCAATTATGTTTTTGGAATTCATAATTACATCAAACTCCCCAACTGTAACAGGAAGTAATTTACTCTTTATGACCTTGTGACTGTAAGTTTCTACCCCAAATAAATGCCCTTTATAAAAGCCAAAAGATATCTTGTACTTTGCCTCAGAACCCCTTTGGCTGACTAAAATACAACTGCTTACCCATGAGCATGAGTATGTATCTTTAAGTGTTTTCTTGTCTTTTTTTTTTATCTTATTTTTCTTTTTTAAGAACACTAATTTATGTATATTACTTTTTAGTTGAATACACAAACATCACTCAATTTTTGTCAAATATATATCATCCATGTAATATCTTGAAATATCATCTTTGTAGAAAATTTTGGCCTCTCACACCCTTTCCAGCCAATCCCTGCCAAGCACCAGAGAGTCATACATGCTCTGGCTTTTTGTACCATGTGTTAGTTTTCTATTATAGACATTTAAGTAGTGAAATACAACAGTATTTACTATTCTTGTAAGATTTCTTTCACTCAGAATAATGTCTGTGAAATTCATCCATGAGGCAGACTAGTTTAGGGAATGAAAAGACAAATCTGGGACCTGGCAGAAAGTCATGGCCATGAAACACATGACCATGGAATCCCACCCAGAAATCCTCTGAGAGAAAGACCCCACACATACCAGAAAGCAGCTGGAAGAACCTGTGGGAATTCCCCTTGATCATCCAGGATCAAGGGAAAGCCCTGCAAATCCTCAAGGAGTCTTATCTTTGGGTGCCCTGAGGAATTGATGGGTGGAGTAATCAATCAAAACAGCAAGCAACTGGGACCCCTCCCCTAAACATTAGCAAGTGGGAGAAATAATTAATAGTTTAAAAAGCAAATGCAGAAGTTAAATCAACCCTTTTTTCCCTCTTTGCTGGGACCAGCCCCTTTACCTGGGACCTATAATCTGTTATTTTCTTTCTCTTCTCTCATTTTCTTAATAAATTACTGGCCTAAGTAAACTGGCATATTCTTCTTATTTTTTTTTTTTTTTTGTAACATAGCCAAGAACTTAGAGGAAATCTGGCAATACGTATTTGGTGAGCAGTGAGCCAGAGAAGATCATCTTCTTCAACCCTGGTGAGGACTGGTGAGTGAGTCTAAGTATGGATTACAGCCTGTTTAATGCCCCTTTTTGGTAATCCATTTTAAAGGGGTTTTCATATAGGCCATCACAGGCATAATGCCAAGCTAAGGGCGGGAGCCAGGTCATGGGACCCCTCCATGTTTGTGCTGCATGCCCAGGCTTATTAGACCTGACCCTGGCTGGGAGGGTGGGGGCACAAGGCAGAGGCTCAAAGTAGGACCCTGCTGGGACAGGGGATCCTAGGCTGAGCTCCAGGCACAGCAGAGCTGCCTTTTCTAAAGCCCTGGCTTTTTAACAGCTAGCCCCAGCTCCCAGAGCTGGCTGCCACTGCCTTCTCCTGCAGCCCCTACCTGGATCTGTGGCAGAGATGGCAGAAAGATTTGGAGGCTTGAGTTTGCCCCTCCCCCCATGTGTCTGCCCCTGGACCCACCTTCCTACTGACCACACCCAGCTCTCCAGTCTGGGATGGAGTGAGAAGGCAGTTACAGGCAGTGATAAGGTGGGTGCCATGGGGTCATTCATGTTTCTTTTCCCAAGGTCTCACAGACCAGGGTCTGTTTTCATAATTCACCTCAACTCCACATTTAATCTTTTTCCTACTACTGAATTTCTCATTTTGAGTTTGTAAAAATGCTTTGGAATGTCTTGGAAACTGAAATGCATTTGTAGTGAAGTTTGTGTTCCCCCCATGGCCAGAGGAGGTTATTGCCATAGGGCCTGGAAGCCTGTTAGCTGGAACATTTGATCTCTAATCTCTTAATGGGCTTTTGATGTCTGGTGTAGCTGTGAAACTCCCAAGTAGAGCCATAAAATGAAACTGCTTCCTAAGACCTCTGTAAGAATAGGAGATATGAGAGAGATTGAGAGAGAGAGAGAGAGAGGAGAAAATAAAGGGCTGTTTAAAGGAGCCCTTGTACTAGAAAGAATCTCCTGTGCTGGGGACTTCAGTTGGGAGGGTAACTGCTCCCAACATCTCCCACAAATTCATATTAGGTGCTTTGGTCTTAATTTTGAGTTCAGGCATCTCCCAAGACCTAGTTCGGCCCTGAGAATGCATGGCAGCAAGGGCTTTATGATTCCCTCGTAGCTGGATTTTGTCTAGGTCCTTGGTTAAACTGCAAGAAATGAATTTCAAGAGCATGCAATGTTGATTAGACCAGAAATTTATTAAGGTTGGGAGGGAAGAGAAATGGGAGAAAATAACAGATCATGGGGCCCAGGTAGAGAGGAAGAGGTTGAAGAGTGATAAAGTGGGCTGATTTACACACTACAGCTGCCCATTATAAATTATAAATGCCCGGATTTTATCTGTGTGACCATAATGTCAGGGAAAAATGGTTAGAGCAGGGCACAGAAGGCAGGAACAGGGGTCAAAAGGCAAGAGAGAGGACTGGTTCAGCCTTTGTGCTTGCTTTTAAAACCATTAATTATTCTGCCTCTTTGCTTTGCTAATGACATGGGAGGTGTCCCAGCTGTTTGCTGTTTTGATTGATTACCCCACCCATCAATCCCCCAGGAAGGCCCAATCATAAGGCCCCTGGAGAATATCTGAGCTTCCCCTGGCTTCCAGAGGAAATCTCATTTCGAATGGGATCTTGTGAGTCTTCCAGCAGCCATCTTGGGGGTAATGATGTTCATGTGGACTTTTTGTCAGGTTCCAGATCCATCTATTGATTCCCTATCTGTCTATTGATTCCCTATTTTGCCTGCTTCATTCACCCCTCAGTGAGTTTACACCTTTATTCTTAAAGGGGTGCTGAAGAGCAATGGTCATTCTTCTATAATTACTTCCTGCTGGTTAGGGGCAGTAGACCCTGCCTGACAAGGTGTAAAACCCTCTGGCTGTTGGTTGGAGGAAGACAGATCTGGCATCCTGGGTGAAGCTACTTATAACATAGAGAACCTCTGCTAACTGTAGGAAGGCAGGGCCTGTGTCACTTTCAGACTGACCTTCTGATTGCAGAGAAAAGAAGCTTCTCCTCATTATGATCTCCTTTATTTTAAGAACCCTCAAAATGATTCAATAATGCATCAATATTTCACAAATGGAACACAGAGTGAATATCTTTTATAATTTCACAATCACCAATCAAGTGCAGGTTTCCAGTTTGAATTATTTATGTGTCAGCACAGCAGACTTAAATATGCGCAAACTTTAGGAGAAGGTATGTTTTACATCTTGAGTCTGCCATTTATTTTTCCATGTAGCTATGGAGAGCTTCACAAATATCTTTGACTCTCAGTTTCCTTTTCTATAAAATTTGTAAAAAGGCCTACTTCATGAATTTAATATTTTTAAAAAATTTCAAATAGAGATTCTTATAATGGTATACTGAGAAAAAGTAAATCAAAGAGTACCAAGCATAAAAAGGTGATTAAGCATGTGATTCCTTCAGCACTTACATTTCTTCTATATTAAATTCATATTACTATTAATTTTAAAGCAAACAATGAAGTAAGGAAATGCTAATATACTGCATTTGCTAATATGTATTTCTAATAAAAGAAGTATAATTTAATGTAAAATGTTCTGTAGAGATAAACAGAAATTGTAAAATTGATACTATTATTAAATAGTATACAGGTTGCAGGATAACCAGCAAAATAAAGCTCTCCTGAGATAACCACATTATTGTACAAGTGTTCCCATCCATCAAATTGTAAAAACAAATGATTTGTTGTGTTTTGTGCAAAGAATTGAAGAAATAGAAAATATATTTTAGTCACTAATATATTCATTTGTTTATTTGCTGATTGACACATCCATGTAATCTTTAATTTATTTATAATTAAATCTATATTTCAAGATATTTTAGAGTGAGTTATATGTGGACATTTATCTAAAATAATTATGAACTAATGCTTACATGTCTTCCATGATATGTTAAGAGAAAGCCCTAGAATTACACACTTTATTTTTATGACAGGGATTCTTTTACTCACTATGTACCATGGGAATATAGCAGAGTGCTTGGTAAAGAGAAAATATTAAGCCAATAAATATTGAAATTATCAATTTATCAACAATATTATACATAATCATTATTTGTATTATTTTAGGTAATAAACATCCTATCTGAATTAGACACGTTTAAATATAAATTTAAATTAGCATTCTGCATATTAAAACTCTGGTCAGTGTGCAGAGCTGCTCCAGCCCTTGCTCCATCAAGTACTTCAATCAGCTCACTCTGCTTCCATGAATAACTATCAATACTAATAAAACTGCTTGAACTGAAGTTTATTATTGCATTGAACCAAAAAAAGGTGGTTGGTCACATTAGTTGAGTAACTCCCATATTTATATAATTTAATAATAGTTCCCTTGAATATTTCATTCAAAAAAATCAAGTGAACAGTGTAGGAAAGAAATGGGGTGATTCCTGCAGGGAAGAAAAGGAGGAAAGAAAAAAAGAGTTAATAACAGCACACCATCAGAAGTTTATATTGTTTTTCTTACACTGGAGAGACAAGTCAGGAATTCTGGTAAGGGTCCAGTGATGTTTCACCTGCAGGCAAGGATGAGTGCGCATGTAGAGATGAATAACATCCTAAATGGACTTTTCTATTGTAACAAGAACTATTGTGTTGTTTTATTTCCAAATGGTTGTCTCCAATGGCATCAGAGAAAACTCCTGGGAACACAGGCTTTGGCACCAGTAGTAGCCATGGCCCACAGGAAATTTCAATGTGACAATTGGTTATAGATGGTTAGAGAACAGGACACAAGTAAAACCTGTCATGAACAGAACTTTCATATATTAAGATATATTAGTGTATTTGAACTTATGAAAAGAATTGGTAAAGATTACAGGGACAATCACGTAAGCAGAAAGAAAATCACAGTTCCCCCAATATTCTGAGTGCTATTAAGGTGAAATGCCTGTGGATCTTTAAGACCAAGAAACAGAGAAGGAAACCCAAAGCCTTGCCTCAGCCCAATCCTGGGAAACAAAATTTTCCTGCTCATCCTCAGGGTTTTCCTCTCAGGAATAGAGTGATTTTCACTAGTCAGACCAAACACATGGTATTGCTAATGGTGACAAAGCAGTTCTTTCTGAAATTGTCCAAAGCATACATGAGCCTGGTGCCAAAGCCCAGCACAGAGGACTGTGAGCTGGATGATCATCATCACATTGCTTTATCTCTGATGCCTCAGTTTCTCCACCTGAGAAACAACAATGGTAATCATTCTCATGTGCTGCTTGAGAGTAGGACAAAATGGAACATGTAAAAATTTAAACTATTACCTGACACAAATTGCATACAAATTAGGAAGGACTACAATAACTGTTGTTCAGTCTTCAAAATCATGGAATGAGTGGGTTATTCTGAAAGTGTTAGGAAAGTAGAAAGCCTCAATATGTTTCTTGGTGGTGCTACACACCTTTCTGTCATTGATTTCCAATTTAATTCAACTCTAGTTAGACAACACACACTTTTTTTATTGCAAACTACTCAACATACACTTGAATGCACATTCTATACCATTAGGAGTTAGTCAACTGTCCTGTTCAAAACTTTTATACCTTTCCTGATGGTTGTCTCATGATTATTATACTGGCTGAATTGTTTTTACATATCCAGGTATACTTTTGGATATTTTAAGTTCTCCTTTGTGATACACCATGTTAGGCACTCTATATCTGGAGGCTATGATAATAGGTGAATATAAATTTAGCATTGTTTTGCCTTTCATGATGTAACATTCCCTTAATATTGAGGCATACATCCTTGTCTTCAGGTGTCCACTGTTTGATAAGCACACAGCCATATAGCCACATGAACTTTTGTTTTGTGTTTACACTATATATGTGTGTGTATATATATATCTGTATTCTTTCAACTATATGAGCAATATATACAGTTTGCATATATTTTAAATAATCTTATCAGCAGTCTTACATATATTTTAAACCCCATATAGGTAAATATTATGGTGAAAATTGTATTAATACACTAAGTGTAGTTTCTCCACATGGTGAAGTTTCAACACTGCCAACTTCCTGCAAGCTGTAAAGTCGGGAAATTCATTGACATCCCTTTCCTCCAAGCATCAACTCTCTCAGTATACTCTTTATTTAACAGAGTTATGCTAATTTATAGTTTCCCTACACATGGCTCTTCTGTCCCTTTTATTTCATCCTATAATTAGCACTATATTTGTTAAATATAAATCTTTGGTTGGGCCATGTGCCAGTTGAGCCCTGCATCTCAGCGGAGTTGATACACCTACTCTCACCCAGGACAACTAACAAGGAGATGATGATGGACAACGCCCATCCCAAGGAACAGAGAGAGTCTGCAAATGCATGCAAGATAACTCCATCCATCTGCCCCATGGGATCTAAGCCCCTCTCAAGTAGAAACAGAGTGGGCATCACCATTCCAAAATCCTCAAGATTGAGGAATGAACAATGGACTAAAGTAGAATTACTATTATTCTACTATAGACATTATTCTACCAATGGAAGAACTTTTATCATTGATATAAAGGCAGTCACCACCAGTGGATCTGAGGGGAGGGTGAGGGAAGACAGGTGTAATATGGGGGCATTTTTGGGACATTGGAATTGTCCTGTATGGCGTTGCAATGATGGATACAGGCTATAATATATTTTGTCATAACCTACAAAGTTGTGTGGGACAAAGTGTAAACTATAATGTAAACTATAGACCAGGGTTAGTAGCAATGCTTCAATATGTGTTCATCAATTGTAACAAATGTACCACACTAATGAAGGATGTTGCTAATATGAGAAAGTGTAGCCATGAGAGGGAGTGGGACATATGAGAATCCCCTATATTTTTTATGTAGCATTTATGTAATCCAAACCTTCTTTTAAAATAAAATTTAAAAAATCTATTTAATAGTTGCTTTCTAGTGTCTTCATGTAGGTGTTCATTTTATATTTATACCGATTATATGTTTCAGCATTAATCCTGTAGTAATATACTCAGACTCCAGAAATGGAATGCTTGTTTTTTTTTTGTTTGGTTTTTGGTGTATGATTCCTATGAGATTATAGACATTCCCTTCACTTTTAATATGATGAAAATTTTAGCTTTAATAATTTTTCACTTAAAAATATTGAGATATATCATTCATAAATGAACATACATAAAAAATAAGTGTATAACAAAAGGTGTGAACTTACAAAAAAAAAACATGCATAACATTCTATAGGATTCCCAAACATCACCCCACCACAAACACTTTGCATTGTTGTGAAACAATTGTTCCAAATTATGAAAGAGCATCATCAAAACATTACTACTTACTATATCCAATATCTTACATTTGGTGTGTTTTCCCCCAACCCACCCTATAATTAAGACCCTGAATTAGCATAATATATTTGTTATAGTTCATGAGATAATGTTCTCAGTTTTGTTTTGTTAACCACAGTCCATCTTCCACCACAGGACTCACTTTCTTATACAGTCCCACTTTTTGTACAATCCATTCAAAGTGTACACTCATTGGCTATCATTTTCATCACAGAGATGTGCTTTCATCACCTCAGTCAATTTTAGAATGTTTTCATTACTTCCAAAGGAAAATTCCACACTGCCTTATAACCCCTATTGTTCAAGGTTAGAATTGATATATTATCTTTTTTGCCACTGCTGCAAAAATATTACAATATTACTGGTAACTGTCATCCATAAGATAGATTAGTTGTAATTTTCCTGTGTATCACCATATTCTTAGCACCTTGTAATAGAAGAGCATTCTTATATTTATAATATTACCACAATCATCACCTATCACTGAATCACTACACTATACAGTTCCTAGTTACCCTGTCAACCCTTACAATTGACATTTATATCCCTAGACTACAGCTTTCAGCCACAATCAATTTTATAAATGAGCAGTGTTAGTTATACTCATTATAATCAACTCTATTCATTTCCACACTTTCACAATAAACCTTATTAAAAATTCTACATACATTAAGCATCAGCTCTCTTTCCCAACCTACATTCTCTATTCTAGTAACCTGTACTCTAGAGTTTACCTCCATGAGTTTACTCATCATATTTCATTCATATTAGTGAAACCATTGAATAGTTGTCCTTTTCTTTCTGGCTTATTTCACTCAATATAAGGTCCTTAAGATACTTTCATGTTGTCAAAAGCATCCCAATTTAATTTCTTCATAAAGCTGAATAGTATTCAATTGTATGTTTATACCACATTTTATTTATCCTTTCATCAGTTGATGGATACCTGGGTTATTTCCATATTTTAGCAAATATGAATAATGTTGCTATGAACATCGGGGTGCAAATGTCAGTTTACATCCTTGCTTTCATTTCTTCTGAATATATTCCTAGTAAAGAAATTGCTGGATTTTAAGGCAGTTCTATATTTAGTTTCTTGAGGTACCAACAAGCTGTCTTTCACAGAGGCTGCACCATCCTATATTTCCACCAACAGTGAAGGACTGTTACTATTTCTCCACATTGTCTCCTGAACTTGTATTTTTCTGTTTCTTTTTTTAAAATAATGACCAACCTATAAGGTGTGAAATGATATCTCATTTTAGTTTTCCTCAGCATAACCCTAACACTTGGTGATTTTGAACTTTTTTTTTTCATATGCTTCTTGGCAATTTTTATTTCCTCTTTAGAAAAATTTCTATTCAAGACTTATATCCAATTTTAATTGGATTGCCTGTCCATTTATAATTAATTTGTATAATCTCCTTATATAACATGGATGCAAAAGCCCTTATCAGATATGTGGTTTCTAAATATTTCTCCCCTTGCATAGGCTGCCTTTTTGCTTTGATGACAAAATCTTTTGAGGCACAAAAATGTTTAATTTTGAGGAGGTCCTATTTATATATTTTTTCTTTCATTTTTCATGTTTTGGGTGTAAAGTTTAAGAAACTGCTACTTAATGCAAGATCTTGAAGATGTTTCCCAACATTTTCTTCTAGGAGTTTTATGGTTGTAGCTTTTATATTTAGGTCCTTGATCCATTTTGAGCTAATTTTTGTATAAGGTGTGTGATAGGCATCCTCTTTCTATATTTTGGATATGAATATCCAGTTCTCCCTGCACCACTTATTGAATAGACTGTTCTGGCTCAGCTGGGTGGGCTTGACAGCCTTGTCAAAAATCCCTTGTGCATAAATGTGAACATCTATTTCTGAACTCTCAATTTGATTCCATTGATCAACATACCTATGTTTATGCCAGTATCATGCTGTTTTCACAACTGTAGCTAAGTAATATGTTTTAAACTCGGGAAGTGAGAGTCTCCAACTTTGTTCTTATTTTTAAAGGTATTTTTGGCTATTAAGGACAACTTACCCTTCCAAAGAAATTAGAATATTGGTTTTTCCAATTCTACAAAGAAGGCTGCTGGAATTTTTATCAGGATTGCATTGAATCTGTAGATAAATTTGAGTAGAATTGATATGTTAACAATAATTAGTTTTCCAGTCCAGGAACAAGGAATGTCCTTCCATTTTGCTTTCTTTTAGCAATGTTTTGTACTTTATTCAATACAAATATCTTCATGTCACTGGTTAAGTTTATTCCTAAATATTTTATTCTTTTAGTCATTATTAGAAATGGACATTTTTCCCTGACTTCCTCCTTAGATTGCTCATTAGTAGTGTATAAAAAACATTAATGATTTTTCATAATAATCTTGTGTCCTGTCACTTTGCTGAACTTTTGTATCAATTCTAGGAGCTTTTTTGTGGATTTTTCAGGATTTTCTAGTTATAGGATCATGTCATCAGCGACTAGTGAAAGTTTTGCTTCTTCCATTCCTATTTTAGTGCCTTTTATTTCTTTTTATTGCCTAATTGCTCTAACTAGAACTTCTAAAATGATATTGAATAACCATACTGCCATTGGTTACTTGTACTTTCCAGATCTGGCAGGAAAGTTTAACCATTGAGTACAATGTTAGCTGTAGATTTTTCATATATGCACTTTACATGTTGACAAAATTTCCTTCTATTTCTATCTTTCAGAGGGTTTTTATCAAGAAAGAATGTTGGATTTCATCAAATGGCTTTTCTGCATCAATTAAGATGATCATGTGATTTTTTCCTAATAGAGTTAGTAACATGGTTTATTCCTTTGATTTCCTTGTATTGAAACATCCTTGCATACTTGGTATAAAACCCACTTGATCATAATATATAATTTTTTCAATATGTTGTTAGATTCAATTCCCAAATATTTTGTTAAGGCTTTTTGAATCTATATTCATGGGAGAAATTGGTCTATAATTTTCTCTTTTGGTATCTTCATCTGGCTTTGGTATTTCTGTGACATTGGCTTCAAAGAGTTAGTTTGGTAGTGTTAACTCCTATTCAATTTTTTTGAATACTTTGAGCAAGATTTGTATTCATTCTTAATGGAATGGTTGGTAGTATTCACCTGTGAAGCCATCTGGTCCTGGGCTTTTCATTTTATGGAGGTTTTTGATGACTGTTTCAATCTCTTGGCTAGTTGAGGTCTTCTATTTCTTCTAGGGTCAGAGTAAATTTTTCATGTTTTTCTAGGAATTTGCCCATTTTTGTCGATATTGTCTAATTTGTTGGTGTACTGTTGTTCAAAGTATCCTCTAATGATCCTCTATATTTTTAATGGGTCAGTAGAAATGTCCCCACTCTCATTTCTTATTTCATTTATTTGTATCTTCTTTTTTTTCCCTCTGTCAGTCCAGCTAAGGGTTTGTCTATCTTGTTCATCTTCTTAAAGAACCAACTTTTGGTATTGTTGTTTCTAATATTTTTTGTTTTCCATTTTATTTATTTCTCTTCTGATATTTTTGTTTGTTTCCTTCTGCTTGCATTGGGATTAGTTGCTGTTCTTTTTCTACTTCCCCCAATTGTTCAGTTTGGTCTTTGATTTTGGCTTTCTTCTTTTTTTAATTTAAGCATTTCGGGCTATATATTTTCCTCTCAGCACTGTGTTCATTGCATCCCCTAGGTTTAGATATATTGTGTTCTTGTTTTCATTTGTCTTAAGATATTTACTGATTTCTCTTGCAATTTCTTCTTTGGCCCAATGATTATTTAAATGTGTGTTCTTTACCTCCATATATTTGTGACTTTTCTTTTCTCCACCTGTTGCTGATGTCTAGCTTTATTCCATTATGATCAGAAAAGGTGTTTTGTATGATGTCAATCTTTTTAAAATTTATTGAGTCTTCCTTGTGGCCCAGTATATGGTCTATTCTGGAGAATGATCCATGAGCAGTTGAGAAGAATGTATATCATGCTGTTGTGTGTGCAATGTTCTATATATGCCTTTTAGGTCTCATTAGATTGGATACATTTTGACATTTATTAAATGTTTTTTCTACAGTTAATGTGAGTATTATATAAGTTTTCTCTATTATTTAGTCAGTTGCAACCCTACTCCAAGGCTCTTAAGTGTGATCTAACAGCTATATATAGAACCTCACTTTATTCAAGAAAGGAAACAAATACAAAAAAAAAAAAAATGAAAACGAAAAAAGGATTAAAATTACTGACCATGACTACTGAACTGTTTGACAAGAACATAAATCAGTGGCGGTGACGGGAGTATTTTGGTCATCTTTCCAATGAGAACATTGGAACAATGTTCAAATGGGAGGACACTGTTAAGTTAAATAAAATGACCAACTGCTTTGGACACTGGCAGGAGACAGCTCTTCCTGATAAGGGCTTTTCTGGAAGACATAAATAATTGATCTGCAGGGGATTTCAAAGAAAATAGAAAACATGGAATGCACTCTCTAGAACCTCATATAAGTAATATCAGTTGATAAACTAGTTTTGGTCCAGGACAGACAATTGATTGGCCTTATATGAGCTTTTCACTTCCTCAGTGGAACTCTTTTTCATTTTCTGAATGAAGTGCTGCCCAATTACTGAATTGTTCAATAAATGGTGAGATTCTAAATATAAAGTTGTTGAATTAAACTAAGTTAAAGATTCTTTTAAAAATATTACCTTAATACAATATATGAAGTGTGTTCTGATGGCTACTACATTTACAAGACTAAAAGATCATTGGCTTCTTCAACTGCATGGACCTGATTTATGATTTCTTCAAAGTATGAAATTAATTCCACTAGTCCACAAAGATTGTTGCCCAAGGCTCACAGTTCCCCTCATAAAAAAAAAAAAAAAAAACAGATTCTATCAAAAATAAATTTTAATTCTGACAAGCAAGAATAAACCCTATAGTTTACCATTATTTTGTTTTGTTCCCTCTAGACACTATGTCTATCAATAATAATGCCAGAATAGAGGGGAGCCATGTCCATTTCAGCAAGAAACCAATCCAATTGGAAATATCTTGGGTGTTCCGCTCAAATTTTATTGTAAGATTGTTGGTATCTAACACATTGCTACATATTTTGCTGCCAAGCTATAAATTTTTTCTGGATTTCCTATCTGATGATTTTAATATTGTGGCCATGTTACTCAGGGTCTGAAGTCTACCTTTCAGGAACAATAATAGGGTCTCTGGACAGATCTCTGACCATTCTGCAAATCCCTCCTGGGGCTTATCTTTCAGAGATTCTCATTAGGAGGTAAACGGTGTTAATGTAAACTCATTCCAGAAGTTAAAATAGTTAGTAATATTAATAAAGGCTGAAGTTTCTTGTGAAAATATAATGAAAACCTATCTGTGATTTGCCAACAAATTTAAAGCCAAAAGGTAAGTAAATACTCATTTTTAAAAGTTTCGTTTTGAAATACCTTCTAACTTACATGACAATTGTAATTAATACAAAATCCATATGGACAACTCCAACACTCCCATCCACCCAGATATTCAACAACTTTTAATATTTTGCCTTATTTGCTACATCAGTCTATCTATCTATCTATCTATCTATCTATCATCTATCTATCATCTATCTATCATCTGTCTATCATCTATCTATCTATCATCTATCTATCCATCTACCCACCCATCCATAACTGTTCATGTGTCTAGCAATTTATCTATTTTCTAAACAGTTGAGGGTAGGTTTTACACATCATGTTCCTTAAACACATACTTTCATGCATATGCCCTAAGAACAAAGATATTCACCTTTGTAACCTAAAAATTAAGTTTAGAATATTTAACAATGATGTAAAATGTACACATTATATTACAATTTCTTCATGCATCTCAAAAACATGCTTTTGGCCATTTTCTCCTCCATTATTAGTTTCAACCAGGTTCATATATCTCATTTAACTGTCTCTTTTTGGCTCTCTTTTTTAAGTTGTGGAAACATATATATACTTTCTCATCTCAACCCTCCCAAGCATACAATATAATGGGATTAAGCACATGCAATTTTGTACTACCCTCACCATCACCCATTACCAGAATTTTCCTGTCATCTAAATGGATACACTTTTCCCATTATGCATTCAATACCCATGCACCCTTCCTTCTCTTTCTCTGGTAAAGTGTGCTGTACTTTCTGTCTCTATGAATTTAAATATTCTGTCTATTCATATGACTGGAATTATACAATATCAGTCCCTTTGTTCTGTCACTCAACGTGATGTCTTCAAGGTTGATGTAGTAAAGGTTTCTGTTGATCCATGAGCCTTTCTGAATTGAAAACTCTCTTAGCTACATGATGCCCTTCATTTCTTATTTATCTTTTTGTTATTTTTGTGTTGTGTTGTTTCCAGCTGATTTTGTGTACATAAGGATTTTGTTTCATAATAACTCATTGTACTACATATATTAGGAATTACTGACTCTGTTTTCATTATTTATATTTAAACATGATTACAGGGCTTCTCCTAAGCCATTAGCTAGGTAGTAGCATCATCAGAACTAGTAAATGATGTCTTGATTATTTTTGTTATTTTATAATACGAGTCCCCATGAACAGCAGAGAAGAACTCATTTAATTTCACCAACATGAGAAATCATTTTGAGAATGGTTAGTGTGAGCAATTCCATCTCCTCTGACAATAGCACAACTCTTAGAACACTGTGTTAATTCTCTTAATTCAGTCACTCTCCTGTATTCTTGAAGAAGGTAGTATGGGATAAATGGATGTAAAGGGAATTTAGGATGCTTGAAGATATGACTATTTTGGTTCTGTTGGCATAAATAACTAGTTGTGAACATGTTTGAGAAGGTACTTTGAATGCTTAAATTCCACCTCCTCTTTGTCACTGTCTGAACAAATTGTTTGACCCAGAGATAGTAACTTCTGGCATATGGGGAGAGAGACGTACCAGTCCTTCTATCACTTAATGCTGGATTCCATTTTTATTTCTATTCTCTGAGATTTATTTAATTCTTGATTAGCTCCTTGTATTTAAAGGTGTCTATTAGGTCACCTTCTATTTCCCCAAATTATTGTGCTTCTATTGTTTTCTAGATCATTTTTTTCATCATTTCTAGTTCATTTTGTAGAATTTTCTAAACTTAATCTAACAACATGCTGAAAGGTTCTGGTATGTTTAGTTAATTATTTTGCATGGTATTTGAGGCTTTTGTTGTCCCCAGAAAAGATCATGTCTATGAGCTAATCCATTTCTGTGAGTGTGTACCTATTTTAGGTGGCACCTTTTGATTAGATTATATCAGTAAATGGCCTTTAATTAGATTACTTCAGTTGAATGTGACCCAAGTTGGAATCCTTTGTGATTGGGATAAATATGAAGAGAAACATAGGAACTTAGAAACCCCTGGAAGCAAAGAGAGAATGTCCCAGAAAGCAGAAGCTAAATCAATGGAAATTGGAGAGAGAAAACCACAGGATCAGAGAGAAATCTGGAGGAAGCTAGAAGCTGAAAGCAACAAGATCAGGAGAAGAAGAGACAACAGACGTCAGCATTGTGCTCTGCCATGTGACAGGAGTCAAGAACTGCTTGCAGTCATGTCTTCAGGGAAAGAATTTTGCCTGATGCCTTGATTTGGACTTTTTCCCCAGCCTCAGAACTGTAAGCTTATAAGTTGATAAATCCACATTGTAAAAGCTGACCCATTTCTGATATATTGCCTTGGCAGCCTTTAGCAAACTAAAACATTTTGGGATCCCAATGTTTATTATTCTGTAATGTTTTTCAATTTTCCCATTTCTTTTTTGAGGTGTACCTACTGGAATCCAATTTATTCTGTTGTTTCAAAATTATGTATTTGACCATTTATATCTTTGAGCATGTATTTTTTGTTGTTGTCCCTTTTAGAGATCATGTTACCTATAATCTAATTTGATTGTTGACAATTATTTGTTTGTAAGCTTCCTTTATCTTTGATATTTCTTTTAGAAAAATCACTTTTAGGCCTATTGATCCTTCTGGGGAACCTGAAATAATGTAGTGCCAAGGCTTTAGAGCAGTCTGGAAGAATTCACATGTGGGCTCCATTATTCAATTTCTCTCGAATACTTGGCATATTAATTAACATATCTGTCCTGGTTTGAGACTGTTGAGGAGCCCAGAAAATTATGTTCTTAAGCTAACCCATTCCTGTACATTGAAGCCTATTTTATGTGGGGTCTTTTGGTCAGATTCAGTTAAGAGTCTTTGATTAAAAAATTAAGAGCTTTTTATTACATCAGTTCAGTTAGGGCTTTTGAATAGATTGTGGGACCCAGGGTAGGTCTTAATACTTTTACTTCAGTCTCATATAAATGGAGACACACAGAAAAAGAGAGCCACTACCATTTTACCTTGTCATGTGAGAGAGGACTCCAGGAACTCCTAGAGCTACAGAAAAAGAGAGACCCTGAGAGGCTGAGGGAATGGCTGAAGACTGGAACCACAGAGCAGATAGATGCTGAAGAGATGCAGCACGAAGGAGAGGGGAGAGATGAACAACTGTGCCTGATGGCTCATAGCTGAACTCAGGGAGAAAGTGAGTCTGGTGGGGAAAGTGGCGAGAAACTAGCATACCCTCCATTTTGCCTTGCCACATGACAGGAGTCCAGGATCCAGAAGCTGAACTTTGGTAAAGCAGCATTTCTTATGATGCCTTGATTTGAACATTTTCACAGCCTCAGAACTCTAAGATTTTACACTAATAAATTCCATTACAAAAGTGAACCCATTTTTGGTATTTTGAATCGGCAGTATTCAGCAAAGTGAAACACCACCTGAATGACATTTTCCTCCACTGTAAAATTCATATAATACTTGTATGTGTTTCTTTTTTTTTATTCTGTATATTTAATATTTATAGATCTTTAATATTTGTTTTAACATATTTTTTAAACAATTTATTGAAGTATATCATTCATACATGAACATACCCAAACAAAAAGTGTTCAGTAAACATTGTGAACCCACAAAACAAACATGCATAACATCATACAGGGCTCCCACACATCACCCCAACACAAATACTTTGCATTGTTGTGAAACATTTGTTAACAAATTATGAAAGAGCATTGTCAAAGAATTACTACTAACTATAGTCCATATCTTACTCCCCTATACTTTTTTTAAAAGGATTTATTTATTTATTTATTTACTTTTATCCATTTTTACCCACCACCCCCCTCATTTTTGCTATTTTTGTGTCCATTTGCTGGGCAACTCTCTGTGTCCTTTTCCTGCCCTCTCTTCTCATCCTTCTCCTCCTGTTTTCACTGGGATTAGATCCTCAGAACTATTGATGTGGAAGAGAAGCGTCCTACTGCCTGCGCCACCTTAGTTCCTGGTTTTTCGGCACATCACATCTTGGCTCTCCCTTGTGTCACTCTCCTGAAGTCATCATCTTGCTGCATGGCTCGTCGGGCCTGGCGGCACACCTGCTCATGGGGCCTGATGGCACACCCATGCATGGGGCCTGGGGTGTACACCTGCTCATGGGGCCTGGCAACACACCCACTCACAGGGCCTGGTGGCGAACCTGCGCATGGGGCCTGATGGTGCACCCGTGTGCACGGCCTTGCAGTGCACCTGCGCACGGGGCCTGGGGGGTTCACCAGCTCGCAGGGCCTGGCAGCGCACCCATGCATGGGGCCTGGCAGCCCACACATCTTCTATAATTTTCTTTTTTTTTAATTTTTACTGGGAGGTCTCGGGATTGAAACCAGGTGCCTCCATATAGGAGACGGATGCCCAACCATTTGAGCCACATCCGTCCCCCTACTATATCTCTTAAAGTTGACCAAAGATACATAGAGTTACAGTCATTTCCCATACAGGATGGTCATATAATAAATCAGGTTTAGTTTATCACCAGCATTCTAAAAGCCAGACCTAAGGAGAAAAACTAGGTCTGGGGACACATGCATGATTTCCAATATAGTGAATGTTTAGCCTACCCTGATTATCACAAAATCAAGATAGTGAGAATATTCACATTGTATGTGTTTCTCAGGAGAGTTTTGAATATTAATTGAGTTTATGCACCTAAGGCACTTAGAACAGCATCTTGAAAATTATAAGTGAATGATGTCATCATTTTTATTTTTCCCCCTACAAAGAGATAATCCAAATGACCAAATGGTCATGTCCAAGGAATATTAAGAAAGGTCTGAGGAAATGGGTTGGCTATAAACATTTGGAAAAATCCTTTGGGTTAGGAGATTGGATAAAATTAAAACTACTGTGCAAGTGAATCAGATGTGGGACTGGGAGAAATTGGTGGTAGATTTTGTAGTAAGGATGGATTTTAATCCACCCCAAATAATAAGCCATCTTTCTTTAATTATTTGTGTGTGATAGACAAGCAAGCAGATGCATATTCCCAAAGTCCCCAAATTTGAACTTTGACTTCTGTGAGAGTTTGAATTTTTTGAATCACAAAAATGGGTTATGTTCTTAAACTAATCCATTCCTGTGGGTGTGGAGCCTGTTGATTGTATTAAATTCAGTTAAGTGACCTTTGATTAGATTACTAGATAAGATCACTTTAGGGCTTTTAATTGGACTACATCAGTTAGGTGTGAGTCAGCTTGGGTCTCTGCCCTTTTGCTGAGTTTGATATAAATGAGACACACAGAGAGAGACACAGAGAAAGGAAGCCACTATTTTTGACCCTGCAATGTGAGAGAAGACTCAAGGATTGCTGGCAGCCAAGGTTTGACCATAAGGACCCCAAGAGGCTGGGCCCACTACTGAACTCAGAAAAAAAATAGAACAGCTGAGAGGGAGACTGAGTGAGAAGACCTGGAAGGAGACAAGCCCTTTGCTTGGTTGCTCACAGCTGATCTCCAGGAGACAGTGGATATTAGAGGGGAAGGTAAGGACCTCAGAGATCAGTTGCCATCTTTCTTCACCACATGGCAGGACATCAGGATCACCAGTAGCTGACTTTGGTGAGAAAGCATTTCTGGTGGTGCTTGCTTTGGACATTTAGGGCCTAGGAATTGTAAGGTTTTGACCCAAATAAAATTTCTATTATATACCTTACCCATTTCTGGTACTTTGCATAGGCAGCTGTGTGGTAAACTACGAAAACTTTCCACTGCATTTTTTGCATAAACAATCCTTCCCTTCAGCATTTTCTAAACTATGTTTTCTGATAATGTTCTTTCTACATATTTCATTAAAGTTTTCAAATTCCAATCTTTGAGGAATAGCATTATTTATTATATCTAGCATTATTTTTACCTTTGTCTTAACAAAGGACTTTTCAACCCACCTTTTCAGATAATGATAATGATGAATGGGAAGGTAACATATCTTATGAAGTTCACCCAACTAAAAAGTGATGGAGAAAAGTTAAGCTCAGACAATCTAACCAACTCCGGAGCATTGTTGTTAATGTCTGCTGATTCCCTCATTAACTCAAAGTGCATATTTCCCTCACTTAAAGTGCCAATTAGCATATTCAAACTCTGAGTAGACATGTAGAAAAACTTACTGATTTTATTGAGTCCTGTATGTATCACATTTATTTCAGCACACAAGTTTTTCTTCAAGAAATACCCATTAATATACTCCAGGCAACACATCTGTAGAATGTAAATGAGGAAATCCTTTCTTGGCATACATGTGAAGAGAGCCATCTCAGCAGAATCTAATGGGTTTTTTTTTATCTTTTTTTATTTTTAAAGAAGCTTAAGATTACATAAATATTACATCAAAATATATAGGGGTGTCCCATATAACCCACCCCCTCCCCCTACACACTTTCCCACATTAACAACATCTTTCATTAGTGTTGTACATTTGTTACAATTGATGAATACATATTGAAACATTGTACTAACAGAGGGATTATTACCCAGCACCGGCTAATGATGAATCTGGAAAAAGACCAAAAGGGAAATATTAAATACAAATAAGATTTTATGGCTAAGAGACTTAAAAGTGAGTCAGGAGGTTATTCCCGAGGTTATGTTTATGCATGTTTTAGCAAGATCTCATTGACTGCCACAATAAACAGTGCCTCAAACCACTGGGCTCCTGAGACATCTAGACACTATAGGCAGGGCAGACAATCTCAAGAATTTAGCACCCTGTCAATGGGCCTTAGTTTAGAATATATGATCCCCAATGTAACAGAGTTAAACATATTTATAATTTCCCTACACATGGCTCTTTTGCCCCTTTTATCTAATGGGTATTTAAACTGAAGCACACAGACCATTTGGAGGGCATGGGAGCCAAGATTTCCTGTATAGAATATTACTCAATATAAATGACTACTCCTGTAGTCCTACGTACTATACACACTTGAAAACCTGGGAGATGCTTTCTGTGATTCATCTATTTACCAAGGTGCTCCATGACACCGAAAAAAATGTATCAGTCTTCCTCATTAGTTTCAGCAATTTAAGTCCTAATATCAAAAGGCCTCCATTGTGTGTTATGACTTAATCACCTTTATATATAAAATGGTACTAGTCATGTAGCACCATAAACAAAATTGAGAAAATAGTAACAAATCATTTTCTGTGCCTTATTATTGAGATGATCTCACACAGACTCTCCAAAATTCTACAGAATTATTTCATAAAGGTGAAGATTATAACCCCATTTTTTCTCAAACTCTTTGCAGTTTGCAAACGTGCAGAATTCAGATTTACAAACTAAAAGAGATAATAGCTAATTTATGTCCAAACAATAATTTTGATTCATGAAATTCCTCCAAAATAAGCATGTAACTTTTGAATTATGGGGTTACACAATATTTATCTGAAATAAAGAATCTCATAATATCTTTTCTTTTCCTCAGTTAAAGGAGGGGAGTGTCATGGACAATCTCACCATGCTGATAATTGAATTTGTCCTCATGGGATTTTCAGGTATATGGGAACAGCAAGTCCTCCACAATGTGCTGTTCTTGCTCATCTACCTGGAAACTCTGGGTGACAACCACCTCATTGTTATCCTTACCACCTTGGACCAGAACCTCCATTGTCCCATGAGCTTTTTACTGAGGGCCCTATCATTGTTAGATCTTTTCTTTGACTCCATAACCATTTCCAAGGCCATCCTTCACTGACCCAAAATAGTTCCATATCTTTCATTGTGTGTGTGATCCAAGTCCTTTTTGGTTGTTGTGGTTTTTTTGCCTGTGCATAGCTGGCCTTCCTCACAGTGATATCCCTGGATGGTTATGAGGCCATTTGTTTCCCCCTACATTACCAGGTCATCATGAAAAATATATCTTGTGAGCAGATGGTGGATGCTTCATGGATTAGTGAGTTTGTCTCTACATTCCTGAATATATCTGTGATCTTCTTATTACCACCTAAAAGGTCATATATTGTCCATCATTTCTTCTATTAGGTTCCTTCATCCCTCAAACTCTCCTGCTCATAGAAGTACCTTGCTGAGATTTGAACCATAATTGTCACAACATTCTGGCCTTTATCATTTGTTTTCTAAAAATATGTTTTATTTCCATAATGTTTTCCTATATCCAAATCTTCTCCATGGGACTGAGGATCCCTTCAGTGGAAGGCAAGTCAAAGCCTTCTATTCTTGCATTCTTTACCTTGGGTTTGTCACTGTTTCCCTCATAGGGTGTCCATTACCTACCTAAAGCCAAGGTCATTGTCCCCTTCTGTTTGAGATCTGCAGGTATCTCTCTTCTACACTGATGGGCCATCAACCCTGAATCCCAACTTCTATAGCCTGAAGTACAAGGAAAAGAAAGCTGCATTCTGTAAAATTCTAAGAAAGACTGTTTAAAGAAAAACAAAGACATTTCATTCAGTTCAGACAAGGAAGGGCGCAATTCAATTAACAGTAACAAGCTTTCAATTGTTTACATGAGATGGAAAAAATTACACTTTTATGCACCCATAGAATTCATAATTTTTCAATATTTCTTTATATAAATTAAAAATAGATATAAAATAGGATTTCCTCCCAAAAATTTAGATAGCAGAAAGTATCACTGAGGAATCTGTGACATTCTTTTATGTGTATGTGCTTTAAATTAATGCTAAAGTTTTTATTGTATAGTCATGGTGCTACAATTTAATCTTTAACTCCACATTATACTTCTGAGAACTATGTTACATTTATTTAGTGTTTATGGCTGTTTGAAGCTTTTGTAGACCCCAGAAAATCCTGTCCTTCAAGTTAATCCATTTCTGTACATGTAAACCCATCCAAGTTAAGACCTTTTCATTAAATTACTTCAGTTAAGATCTTTTGCTTAGATTGCATGACCAAGGGTGGATTATAATCCTTTTACTGGAGTCCTTTATAAATGGAGGAATAAAAAGCTGCACACACAGAAAAAAGCTGCAGAGACAAAGAAGAACCCAGAAGATGACAGAGAAGGCCTGGGAACCAGAAGCTGTAATCAATGGAACATAGGGGTGAGAGGACACCACTTCAGTCAGTAGCTGAAAGCAAGTAGTCCCAGAGGAGAGGGAGGAGACAAGCAGAAGCCCCCTTGTGCCCAATCAACCACAGGTGCAGCTTAGGAATAAAACATCTTCTGATAATGCCTTGATTTGGACACTTTCGCTGCCTCAGAACTGTAAGCTTATAAATTAATAAATCCTGATTGTAAAATCCAACCCATTTCTCATATATTGCTTTGGTAGCCTTTAACAAACTAAAGCAGTGATGACTATCACAATGTTTCCAAGTTGTAGTTTTATAAAATACAAATTATCATAATGACTATTCTAATTTTCTCCTTATGCAAAAAAAAAAAAAAAAAAGGTTAATGACACTGACCATTTTCAATTTTATAAGATAGTCAATTTGTTCTTCAAGGTTGAGGTATTGGTTTTTATTCCTAAGATGAGTGGATAAAAATAAAATATATAAAATTTTCTTAATTTTGAAACTTAATGTATTTAGAATATTTTTAATTATATGTCTCTTTAAATGGTAGAAAAAAAAAGTTAACCTGTAGTTTTAATTTGTATTTTTCAGATTTCTATTTAAAATACACCTCCATCAATTTTTCACTTTGGTTACTTTCAATATTGTTTTATAAGTAATAAGCATTTATCACTTCTTGATACTAGACTTTTGTTGATTGGATTTAATGTCAAGATTTCTCAAAGTGTTCTTAGTTTTTAATATTTTTATGGCATATTTTATAAATTTAGGAATATTTAACTTGATCTATTTAAATGTAATCATGTTTCTTTAGATGGCTTCTTCCCCAAACCATTAATATATTTTCCAACAAAACCTATCAATGTTGGAATTCTTTTTATATATTGTCCTATTGTTAGAACTTTTCCAAAATTACCTATTATTCTAATTTGCTTTAGGACTCCTTATCTTTAAATCTGCAAATCATTTCATGATGAAGAAAATTATGAATTATTGTTAAAAAAAATAATAAGTAACACTAAGAAAAAGTTGCCCCCTTCAAAGTGAAAGGAGTAGATATAAAAACAGTGTGCTTACTGGAAGTTCAACTGAAGCATAAGTGCGTAAAGATAGACTCAATTTACTAAGTGTTCTGAAAATTTGTGCTTTATTCCTTCCTGTAGTACTCTCAGAAACCTGGAAACAAATCAAATTTGGGAATCAAAAAGTAAATTTTATAAAACAGACAATTATTTTGCACAGAGAGAAAAGTTACTTATTTCTCACCATGTGTCTCAGGAAATTTAAAGTGGAAGTATAGTAATTATAGTATAAAGAAAATGCAATATAAAACTTGACTTTGCATATCAAATGTAAATATTTGGAAAACATATTGGGAAAAAAGCACAATAATCTAATAAGTGATAAAACTCAGTAATGGTTATAAGTATTATTCTCTAACTTTCTACAGATTTTGGATATTTTTTAATATTGTTTGTATTGGATTTCAAAGAAAATCCAATTGATTGGATTATGTTGTGTATTATGAATTGAATGCTACTTTTTAAGTTACCTTCAATATTCAGAAGGTGGAATGGCATTTTCCATTTTGTTTCCAATAAGACATCATTCTTATTAAAATCATTAGGAATCCTAGAAAATATTTAACTTGTTAGGATTTAATAGAAGAAGGTACTAGGTGGCCAGGTGTTGATAAAATATTCACTATTACTTTGTGCACATTTTTTATTTTTACCATATGTTTTAGCAATGCATATTGATTTTTGCATGGATTGAATTTTTATGTAGTCTTTTATCATTAATAGAATTTAATGAAGTAAGTAGTAAAATGCATGTTTTAGTGGTTTGATTTCAAAATATCCCAGCTACTCAACCAGGACTTGTAGCACCACCTTAAGAGAAATGCACAGTTCAGAAACCTTCCCTCGTCAAATCAGCAATAAGACAAATGTACCCCAGATTAGCTTGCTTGCAGTAGACATAAAATTCTACCTGCTTATCTTAATCAATTGTTTAGAGAATGATAATATCATGCTCATATTCCTGTAAGTGAATATTCACATTTATATGTTTTTAAAAGGTGTATTAGTTAGCCAAAGGGGTGCTGATGCAAAATACCAGAAATCTGTTGGCTTTTATAAAAGGGTATTTGTTTAGGGTAGAAGGTTACAGTTACCAGGCCATAAAGCATAAGTTACTTTCCTCACCAAAGTCTGCTGCCACGTGTTGGAGTAAGATGGCTGCTGACATCTGCAAGGGTTCAGGCTTCCTGGGTTCCTCTCTTCCAGGGGCTCATTTCTCTCTGGGCTAAGCTGCCCAGCTCTCTCCACAAGGCCAGCTGTAGAATATCAGGAAAATGGCTCGTCTCTCTTCCAGGGGCATCTGCCAAGTCTAATGGAGCCTTCTCTATTTCCTCACTTATCTGCTTCTCTGTGTGTTTACTTTCCAGGGCTCCAATATCAAAACTCCAACTGGCTCTATGTTCTCTGCCATGTCATTTTCTTTGAGTCCCCACACACCAAGAGGGCAGGGACTCGATGTCCTACTGATGTGGCCCAATCAAAGTCCTAGTCATAATTTAATCAAGTAAAAGTGAAACTATCTAAGAGAGTCACTAGCCCAGAGGAACAGATCAGTTTACAAATACAATCAGTATTTCCTTCTGGAACTCATCAATAATATCAAACTTCCACAAAGGGGAAAAACATCATATACAGAGATCATTTATATTTTTATTGAAAAGCTTTTAGTTAATCAAAACTTTTCTTTCAATTGCTAGTAATTAAGAATTGAGGGCATGTAAAATCCATTTGCAAATATATAAAAATAAGTGTATTACCTACATAAAATACATACATCTATATTTATGTGTATCCATCTATCTATATATCTGTTTATCTATGTATCTATCTAAACACATATCTATTAGAGATTTCCTTAATAGGTAATCAAACATTGATTCATTTATCCACAAATGATTGGTAATTAACACATCTATAAAAATGGCACAAATGCCCTCCACACAAATATATACACCATTAGATATAACTTTTGAAATTTTTACCTGTAATAATTATTGAATATTTAATAAATGAATCCTGTTTCCAATTCTGTCCAGTTTAAATTTATACATCAACTGAGAAACAAATGGACTGTATAGTTGAATTGCCTTCACATCAGGAATAAAAAGTTTTTTATCCATCTCTTCCCATTCCTGAACATAAGGCAGCTAAGGCAGCCAGGGAGCACCTTGGGTGGATGTTCCTCAATCCTCTTTCTATTGTTAAGGTCAGGGAGGTACTGCTGAGTGGGACATGAAGGATACACAGATGGAGGGAGTAAGGGGGTTATTACTTCAGCTCAGCATCACTGTGTTCCCAAAGATTGTCCAAGGCCAAAATAATACATATCACTTGAAATTTGTGGAAGCAATATATTTACTGGAGTATTTTCTGTCATTCATCTTACCCCACTAGACCCCATCCATTTTATTTGGGATTACAATGATCTCTGAGAAAGTGATGACTTAACCAGGGTGTTACTCCAAAATGGCCAGAGCAGAATGGAACACTGGGCCTTTCCTACTAACCTGGGTCCATCTTTCTCCTTTCTCTCCATGCAGTTCTACTATACAATTGATTTCATAAGAGTATCCTAGTTCCAAATCCACCCCCTCTATACACTTCATTATTTCACTCAATTTAGTTGTAAATCAAGTTCAAAGAAATTGAAAAAAGATACATTCCCTATAGAATGATGAGTAATGTTATGAAGGAGACTTGGGTCCTAGTCATGTTCTGGCACAGTCTCACTATTTGAAATGGGGGAAACTACAAATAAATTTGAGTTTCATTTTCCCAAACATTAGCTGAAAACTCAATGACATGACCTCTGTTGCCCAGCCATCTCTGACAGCATTTAACCATCATCTACAGAGAAACCTCCTTAGGCATGTCATTGCACTGTCTCTGGATGATACTGACTCCTGCACAGAGCTACCACTCTTCCAGTTATTCCAGAGGAGGGAGTCCAGCACTGGGGTCAAATCCAATATTTTAATGAATTGCTTTGTTTTCCAATTCCAAGCAGATCTTAGGCACATCCAAAACTCTTTAAAAGATTAAAAATCAAAGCATACTGTGCTAAATAATTTTGTTTGCCTGTTTCTCTCTGACAACGTATTTATAAAGAATAATTATCAATAGAACAATCAAATCCTTTTAATCAAATACTTGTGTGGATGATTTTCTCACAAATAAAACCATTGGTTGAAATAATTGATTACATTAATTTCATGCAAGTAAATTCATTTACTTTAGTCCTTAAAAATTTCAGCAGTGCAAAAGCAGTAATAATGATACCTGCCTGTGTTTATCAAGAGAAGAAATTGCCTAGTTAAATGTATAAACTCAGCAATGGACAGAACATGATGTAGAAAATATCAAGGAGAGAATCTTTTCTGCTACTTGTCCACAGAGAGTGGACTCATTGTGTCTGAAGTGGATTGGCTTTCAGAGAAAAGCTTGGAAATGCTTGTCTTACATGGATTCAGAAACTTCTCCATCTCAAATGTCATGATACCTGCTGAAGAGAATCCAGAATGTTATGTGGATGATAATAGGAATCAGAGTCCATGGGAAATTGTGAGCATGAGCAATATATAGATTTAATTAAGACAGTAAGGAAAAGTTCACACTGAACAGGCAAAAAATTCAAAAGATTTGAAATTTCACATTTCAAAAAACAACCTTTGATAAACTCCAAGCCCCAGATATTTAAGGAGACACAGGAAATATGCTGTCTACAAGAAAACCACCTTAAATCCAGGTATGCAAGGAGGCTGAAAGTGAACGGTTGGAAAACAATTTTACAAGCAAACAATACCCAAAAAAAGGTGGAGTAGCTATATAAATACTGAATAAAATAGACTTTAAATGAAAACTGTTGAAAGAGACAAAGAAGGACAGTATATAATAATAAAAGGGGTAATCTAAAAAGAATAAAGAACGATCATAAACATTTATGCACCTAACCAGTGCGCCTCAAAATACACAAGGCAAACACTGGAAATACTAAGTGGAGAAATAGATGCCTCTACAATTATAATGGGGGACATTAATACACCATTTATCACCATTAGACAGAACATCTCAAAAAGAGACTCAATTAAGAAACAAAGACTTTGAAATATATTAGAGGACCTGGACCAAAGAGACATATACAGAACATTATACCCAAATACAGCAGGATATACATTCTTCTCAAGTGCACATGGATCATTCTCCAGGACAGACCACATGCTAGGCCAAAGAACAACTCTCAACGAAATCAGAAAGATCAAATTTATACAACGTAATTTCTCTGACCACAATGCAATGAATCTGGAAATCAGTAAGGGTCAGAGAACCAGATTAGGCACAAAGATATGGAAGTTAAACAACACAATCTTAGACAAACAGTGGGTCAAGGAGGAAATCTCAAAAAAAAAATCAGTAACTATCTTGAAAGGAAAATGACAACACAACGTATCAAAACGTATTGTATGCAGCAAAAGCAGTACTGAGAGGGAAGTTCATAGTGATAAATGCCTATATTAAAAAAGAAGAAAGAGCTAAAATTAAAGACCTAACTGCACACCTGGAGAAACTAGAAAAAGAACAATAAACTAACCCCAAAGGAAGTAGAAAAAATGAAGTGACAAAGTTTAGAGCAAAACTAAATGAAATTGAAATAAAAAAGCACTAGAAAAAAATTTAAAAACCAAAGGTTCTTCATGAACATTACTAAAATTGACAAACCCTTAGCTAGACTAACAAAGAAAAAAAGATAAAAAGATGCAAATACATAAAATAAGAAATGAGGAAGAGAATATCACCACTGACCCCAGAGAAATCAAGAGTATCATAAGAGGATACTTTGAAAAATTATATGACAACAAAATGGATAATTTAGAGGAAATGGACAAATTCTTAGAAACACAAAAGCAGTCCACATTGTCAAAAGAAGAAATTGATGAACTCAGCAGACAAATCACAAGTAACAAGATAGAATTAGTCATCAAAAGCCTCCCAACTAAGAAGAGCCCAGGACCAGATGGCTTCACAGGTGAATTCTACCAAACATTCCAGAAAGAACTAACACCAATTCTGATTAAACACTTCCAAAAAATAGAATTAGAGGAAACATTGCCTAAGTCATTCTATGATGCCAAAATTACTACCAAAGCCAAACAATGACGCCACAAGAAATGAAAACTATAGACCAATCTCTCTAATGAACCTAGATGCTAAAATCCTCAACAAAATACTTGCTAACCATATTCAACAACACACCAAACAAATTATCCACCATGACCAAGTGGGTTTTATTGCTGGTGTGCAAGGTTGGTTTAACATAAGAAAATCAATCATTGTAATACACCACATAAACAGATTGAAAGAAAAAAACCACATGATCATCTCTATAGATGCAGAAAAAGCATTAAACAAAATACAGGAAAGTTTCTTGATAAAAACACTACAAAAGATAGGACTAGAAGGAAACTTCCTCAACATGAAAAAGGCTATATATGAAAAACATACAGCTAACATCAAATTCAATGGTGAAATCCTAAAAGCTTTCCCTCTAAGATGGGGAAAAGACAAGGATGTCCAATTTCACCGCTTCTATTTAACATTGTCTTAGAAGTACTCGCTTGAGCACTTAAGCAAGGAAAAGCATAAGCTTTTGCACTTAAGCAAGAAAAAGCATACGTGCTCAACTTAAGCAAGAAAAAGGCATCCAAATTGGAAAGGAAGAAGTAAAAACTTCACTATTTGCAGATGACATGATCCTACACATAGAAAGCCTTGAGAAATCTACAACAAACTGCTAGAGCTTATAAATGAATTCAGTAAACTTGCAGGGTATAAGATCATCATGTAAAAACCATTAGAATTTTGGTACATCAATAATGAGCAATCTGAGGAGGAAATCAAGAAAAAATCCCATTTACAATAGCAACTAAAGGAATCAAATACCTAGGAATAAATTTAACTAAAGACGTAAGTGATGTATATGCAGAAAACTATACAGCACTGCTAAAGGAAATCAAATAAGACTTAAATAAATGGAAGAATATTGCCTGTTCATGGATAGGAAGACTAAATATCATTAAGATGTCTATCCTACCCAAACTAATCTACAGATTTAATGCAATTTCAATAAAAATCATCACAGCATTTTTTACTGAATTGTACAAACTATGAAATTTATTTGGAAGGGCAAGAGGCCCAAATAGCCAAAGACATATTGAAAAAAAAAAAAAAGAAATTGGAGGAATCACATTACCTGACTTTAAAACATACTACAAAGCTACAGTGGTCAAAAGAGCATGGTATTGGCACAAGCATAGACATACTTACCAATGGAAAAAAATTGAGAGTTCTGATATGGATCCTCACATATACAGTCAACTGATATTGGAGAAGGCCACCAAGTCCATTCAACTAGGAGAGAATGGCTTCTTCAACAAATAGTGCTTGGAGAACTAGATATCCATATCCAAAAGAATGAGAGAGGAACACCATCTCACATCTTATACAAAAATTAACTAAATATGGGTCAAAGATCTAAATATAAGAGCCAAGACCGTAAAGACCTTGGAAGATAATGTAGGGAAGCATCTACAGGATCTTGTATTAGGAAATGGTTTTGTGAACTTTATACCCAAAGCATTAGCAATGAAAGAAAAAAAATAGATAAATGTTATCTCCTCAAAATTAAAAACTTTTGCACCTCAAAGGAGTTTGTCAAGAAAGTGAAAAGGCTACCTATGCAATGGGAGAAAATATTTGGTAACCAAATATCTGATAGGGGCCTAATATCCAGCATATATAAAGAAATCCTACACCTTGAAAATAAAAAGACAAACAACCCATTTTAAAAAATGGGCAAGTGATTTGAACAGACATTTCTCCAAAGAAGAAATACAAATGGCTAAAAAGCACATGAAAAGATGCTTAATGTCACAAGCTATCAGGGAAATGCAAGTCAATACTACAATAGGATATCATCTTATACCCAGTAGACTGGTAGCTATTTAAAAAAAACAGAGGATTACAAGTGTTTTAGAAGATGTGGAGAAAGGGCAACCTTCATCCACTCCTGGTGGGAATGTAGAATGGTGCAGCCACTGTGGAGGACAGTTTGGCGGTTCCTGAGGAACTAAATATAGAACTGCCAAATGATCCAGCAATTCCACTGCTTGGTATTTCAGAAGAACTGAAAGCAAGGATATGAACAGATATATGCACACCAATGTTCATAGTGGCTTTATTCACTATTGCCAAAACTTGGAATCAACCCAAATGCCCTTCAACAGATGAATGGATAAATAAATTGTGGTATATACATACAATGGAATATTACTCAGCTGTAAGAAGTAATTCAGAATTAACACATGGGGTAACATGGATGAATCATGAGGACCTTAAGTTGAGTGCAGCAAGCCAGGCACTGAAGGACAAATATTATATGACCTAACTGATATGAATTAAGCAAATAGAGCAGACTCACAGAGCTAGAGTGGAAGACAGGTTTACAGGAAATAGGAAGGGAGAAGAAGGTTGTGAGCCAATGCCCCTATGGGCAAAATCTACGATAAGGTGGAATTGTGTCATTGTGCAGTGGAGGGGCATGACAGTGGTGTAATCATGTTTTGGTTAGGTGGTATGGGTTTGTTTTGGGGGGTGGGGTGAGGAGGGGTGGTTGGACTGTCAATGGAACTGGGGGAGGTTTGAGGGAGTGAGCAGGTGAACACTGGGGACTGGTGGGCACATGGTTGAAACTACAATGTTGAGAATGCTCTTTTGGCAATATGGCAAGTGAGGGTTGCTGGTGTGGGGTGTTGTATGTGGGGAGCTTTCAGGATAGGGCACACCTGGGGCAGGCTTCTAGGGTGTGTGTGAGTGTTTATCTTGCCATAGTGTGTTATATCAGTGGGTGGAGACCCACATAATGAGTGGCAAGGTGGTGGACTCCCATCCTGGGGAGGTCTGCTATGTTCTCAGATAGAGGGGTGGGAGTCTCTTGAGAGCATGGGCAGTGCCTAATAGGGGAGGGCAGACCAGTATGTCAAGCCCTCAGTGTTGTTGAAAGTAACTATCAATTTTTTTCCTTCAAGGAGTGAACACTGGTGGTTGCCAAGGGTCGTAAGGGGAGACGGAAGGAGGAATAGAATAGATGGAACAGGGGGCATTTTGGAGTAGATGGAAGTGTTCTACATGATCTTGCAATGATGGATACAGGCCATGTTGAATTGCATCAAAGTTTATGAAAGTGTATGGTCCAAAATGTAAACAATAATGTAAACCGTTTACCATGGTTGGTAGCTATGTTTCAATAGCTTTATATCAGTTTTAACAAACATACCATCCACATATAAAATGTTATTAATAGGGGAAGGGGGAAAAGGGGGAAGATGTTGGATATATAGGAGTCCCCTGTATTCAGTAAGTGACTTTTTTCTGTAATCTAAAACTTCTTTGAGGACAAAATGAAAAAAAAAAAAAGTAAGACACTGGGGGAATAAATGGAAGACAATGTTACTGTACATAAAAGACAACAGAACTTAGTGATGAAAGGGAAAATGTTAAAAAAAAATT
>JAQZBX010006688.1:28054-52596 GCA_029593785.1 Cabassous unicinctus | reverse complement strand
TTTTTTAAAGGTGCTTAGATTACCTAAATATTACTCAGAAATTACAGAGATTCCCATGTTCCCCACCGCCCACACCTCCAACAACATCCCACACCACCATTCCTCATCCGTGTGGTACAACACCCGCAATGGATATACACATCCTGGGGCCTTGCAACCAAGCATAGACCACAGTTCACATCACAGACCACACTCTCTCCCACCCAGTTCTGCATGGTATATTCTGATGGAAAATGGCCTACATCCGTCGCCACTACGCCACTCAGGACAATCCCCAAAGTCCCAAAGAAGCCCCTGTATTTCAACTGCCCTACAGCCAGTTTTCATACCACATAACTAAGCCTAAAATAAGTATAATAATATTATCTATCTATCTATCTATCTATCTATATTTATTTATTTCCTGGTCCTTTAACTTTCCTGTTCACTAAAACTTCAAGTTCTATAAGACATTAAGCAAGTTCTGGAACTAGTTTTTAGGTGACCTTGAATCAAGCCCTAACTTTGCTGGGTCTCTGATTCCTTCTCTATTAAATGTGGAGCCTTGGACTAGATGCTCCAAAGTGCTCTGAGTTGACAGTTTTTATTATTGAGTGCATCATAGAATAAGTCTGATAACTTTTGGTTGATTTTTCTTTTAGAAACATTTTTTTTCTTCCTTTGTTGCTTCTACTCTCACTACAGCAGTTGTTCCCAACAGGTAAGTTAGGACATGCTGATATATTGTGACTTTCACAGAAGTGCAACAAAATTGTCATTGTTGTGTAAAAGTTATTTTTGCTTCAACTGAGAATATATATAAACTGTATTCTATGATATGTTAGATGAAAACATTATGTGAAGAGTTGTTGCACAAAGTTATGGAAAATTTGCCAAAAATAAGGGGTAAAAGGGATAACCATTATATGAAAGTGATGATAATTTAGACCTGTGCTGTCAAATATGGTAGCCATTACCCACATGTGGCCATCGAACACTTAAAGTGAGGCTAGTCCAAACTGAAATATGCTGTAAATATACAATTCACACCAAAATTTGAAGGCTTAGTGAAAAAAGATAGTAAAATATCACATTGATATTTTTATATTGATAATATTGAAATGATAATATTTTAAGATATATTGGTAAAATTAATTTCATCTGTTTCTTCTTACTCTTTTTATGTGACTACTAGTAAAGTTTAAATTACATAGATGCTTCTCATTATATCTCTGTTGGACAGCATGTTGGTAAGGAGTATGTGTTTATTAAAACATGGAAGAATTGCCTCATTGATTAATAGGAAAATATGCCCGGGTCAATAAAGTTCTTCAACAGCTGCAGAATGGTAGCGAACTTGATTACAAATACTATTATACTGTAGCTATGATTGTCTTAGAGTCCTTAATGACTTGTTTAGTCTTGTTCTGAATTTTTAAAATCCTGTGTACCCTCCCACAAGTGGACACAGAAAGCAAGCATGGTCAGTGTCTCCTTCAGGCTTAGGATAATGTTGAAGCTCTGCATGTTCCTTATCTTATATTCAGTGATGACTGTCACTCACAATTTACATGCTTAACTCCCAGGGTAGGTGTTTTAGTTTCCTTGCTGCTAAAACAAATACCATACAATGTGTTGGCTTAAACAATGGGGGGATGTGTTGGCTCATGGTTTCAGAGACTAGAAGCTTGCTTCCTCTCAGTGTTGGTATCTTCTGGCTGGCCAGCAATCTTGGGGGGTCCTTGGCTTTTCTGTCACATGGCAGAGTCCTCTTCTTTCTCTTCTGGGTTCCATTGACTTCCAACTCTTAGCTGTTCCCTGTGACTTCTCTATGTTTGACTTTCACTCTGCTTATAAAGGACTTCAGTAATCTAAATTAAAGCCCAGCCTGATTCAGCTGGGCCACTATTCAACTGAAGTAACATCTGGAAGAGATCTTATCCACAAGGGATAAGCTACTAGCCGAATGAAGTAGCTGGGGTACATAATGAAACTGGGGTACATAATTCAATCTGTATCAGTAGGTAACTGCAAAGAGCAGGAAAAAAGCAACTACTTTTACTATTCCAACTTGGACCATCAGTTATGCTTGTAACTTAGTCATTCCAGGGAGCACCCAGACTCCACTCAACTTGCCCCCTTTCTCCCAACCCAGGATCATTTCCTACTAAAAGAGATTTGCCTTTGGCTTGGTGTTTTCCATCAGAATGCCTTTATCTCAGGAGCTTGCTTGCTACCAGGCACATCTCTCCTTGCATTTGGAGATGTGGTATAGACAGATAGGTGTTTTTGGAAGGAATAGAATTTGGAAGTGAGAGATGAAGGATCTGAGCATGTTCAAAATGCACATTAACTCTTTGAGGGCCACTGGTTCTTTTATAAGTTTTCCTTGTGCTCCAGTTCTCTATCTTGCTTCTCCCCTCTCATTTGTTCCATTCTGGAAAATTTCAAGTAAAAGCATCTGTTTTCAAGTGCTATGCTCCTTTCTGGACAACAGCATTTTTTTTTTAATACCCAAGTTTGCTTATTTCCTCCTTATCAACCCCAGATGTTTTGTCCCCTTTTTCTCATTTTAATAATTGTGCAAACCCCGGAAGAACTGCTGGCAGATTTTTGTCCTTTTGGATCACCCTCTCATCAAAAATTCTACCTTTGCTCTTTGCCCATGGACATCAGGCCAAAGTCCATTAGGGATCTGGGGCTCAGAGGAGAAGGTGGATGATAATTTCCTTTTAAAAATAGATAAGGTCTCCTTGAAACCATAATATCTCCACATGGGTAAACTTGTGGAGGGAAGAAACATACTTCACAATCTAAGAAGAAAGATATTGTTTTGGGTTATTGTTTTAATCGTCTACTATTAAAAAATAAAAGAGGAAACATAAACATTTAGCTTTTTAAAGAATAAATTTTGTAATTTCTAAAGAAGTACATTAAGAGCAAATAAGCCAGTCATAATCATAAAAAAAACAGGAACCTCCAACAATCGTTATATGTATTATAAATATAATAATACTATCACATCTAGTACTCTATAGTTTCCCAGTGTTTTCAGGTACACGTATGGAATTGTGAAAACAGCTGGTAGTCTGGAATCCTCAGAGCAGAACTGTTGAGGCCTGGATTCCAGGTTGGGCATGACTTTGGAAAAAGTTGGACCAATTGTTTTTCTTCTCCAGATCTCTATTGCTTCGTTTACACCAGGCTCTAACTTTGTATCATTTTGTTTTTCACAGAAATCTATGCTTTTAGTGGGGAAATGACATTTACCCCCTTTTCATAGATGAAGAAACAGACCCAGAGAGGGTAAGTTCTTTGTCCAAGATCACACAGTTGGTTGGTGACAGAACCAGGGCCAGAGCAAAGTCCTCTGCTGAGGCCTAGTGGGAGCCTCGTCCAGTGGCCGGACACTGGGGCCACAGGCACCCAAGGACAACCACAGACACCGTTCATTGTTTCCTTTCAAATTCATGCTGGCAGATTGAGAAACTCCGGCTAGACTTGACTGTTTTGCATGCCCTTCCTTTGTGTTCCTAGCAGTGGTGCGTTGAGGAGGGTTGGACATATTTCTGTGACTAAGGAGGCAAAGCCAGGCTTGTGGAAGGTATAAACCCAGATGAATTACCAACCTTGACCTTCTCTTTGGGAGGAAGACAAGAGCACCTTGGGCATCTGGAGGGTGGATACAGCTTTGTTCCCCTGGAAGCATTTCCAGAAGGCAGAGAGTCACAGAAAAGGCACCTTATTTTCCAGTGTGAATTTTCTGAATGTTGAATTGAGAGATAAAAAAAAGAAAAAGGAAAGCAGAAAATCTTGTATATTGGCAGCAATTTAGAACCCAAACCCTCCCTGTGAAAAGTTGGCCAAAGATGAGGGATTGATTTGACACTTGATGAGAAAGCAGACAATGGTGTTGACATGACTGATGGCATGACCAGGTTTTCCATTACTTCAATTTTTCTTTCTTTCATTCAACAAATACTTGTTGAGTGCCCTCTATGGGTAAGTCCACTTGCATAGTGGACAATCTCATTCTGGGTGGAATTCAAAGAGACATCTATAGGAAGTGGGAAAGGGATTACAGTTAACTAGGAGAAGTAAAGAGAGTTAAATACATGTAGAGAGAGACAAAATCAAGTGAGATTACAGGCAAACCTGTGGAATGATTTACATTCTTTCAACCCTGCTCTCCAGTTCTTGGGGCTTGCCATGGACAACTTATGAATCTATAATGATGGACAAGTCCCATCCCCCAAAATCAAGGAGTATCTACAACTGCAAGCAACAAAATTCATTCCAACTGCCCCGTAATATCTAAGTCCCCTCTCAGGCTGAAGCAGTCAGAGTGGACATCATCCCAAATCTCTCAAGATTGAGGAATGATCAAACATAAGAGGGGAGTGTAACCACAGAGCAAAGTAGATTTATTGTTATTGTAGTTATTATCCTGTGTTAATGGAATAACTTGTAACATTGATATAAAGATAGTGGTTGCCAGGGGTTCAGAAGGGAGGGGGTGGGATGAATAGGTTGAACACAGGGCATTTTGACAGCAGCGAAACTGGTCTGTATGATACTGCAATGACAGATACATGACAGTGTACATTTGTCAAAGCCTATAAAACTGTACAGTGCAAAGTGTAAGACTAATGCAAACTATAGACTTTGGTTAGTAGCAAGGCTTCAATACTTTTTCATTAATTATAACAGATGTAACACATTAATGTAAGATGTTAATAACAGGGGAAATATGTGGGAGGGGGGGTGAGGAGTTATATGGGAACTCCCTATACTTTTGATGTAATTTTTCTGTAAATTTAAAACTTCTCTAAAAACAAAGTTTATTATTATTATTTTTAAAAAAGTGGGTGTCGAAAGAACTTAGTCAGACACTGACAAAATAGAGAAAAAGGTTTCCATCAAGACTCTGTGCAAACGGCATTCCTGGCTTCCCTGGCCAAGACCCTGTCCTATGGTGAGAGCAGCACAATCAAAAAAACCACATGCAAAGTAGTGAAAAGAGGAAGGGCCACGTGTGATCTGGGCCCCGTCACTGTGGGGGAAGGCCCAGGAGGAATTTACCATAATCTCACCAAGAGAGGAAACTTCCGAGAGAGTCTCTGTTTACTGGCCAGGGCCCCCTACCAGTTGCTTGACAGGAGGTTGCTTAAACTCTTAATGTTCCTATCGTCCAAAGCCCCTCCCTACAGTGCTTGATAATCTGAATTATTTCTGAGTCCTTTCCTTTGGCCCTTCCTGCCCTGCTTCTCTTTCTTTTGTGCCATTTTAAAGGACCCACTATGTTTCAGGACATATGTTTCCTCCCTGGTCTTTGTTGGTAGGTCCCGGCTTCCTTACTACACATCAGCCTTTGTTTCATCAGGGAGTGACTGAGGGGACCATATTGGCTCCATAGTTCTGAGACGTATCTGTGGATATGAGACGAAAACACATTTAAATATCTCTGCATGTAATTTAAGCTTCTTTCTTTTACTTCTGAGGATCTGTAACAGTAGATTACTTGCTGGGACGAGTTACCAGGGAAAACACGTAGTGTCCATTTTTGGAGAGCTTCACAAAGACGACTATCTGTTTGGGTAAGACTGTTTTGGATGAGTTTCTTCTGCCTAAGGATCTCTTTCCAATTTTATTCTAGGGCTCTCAGTTGTGCTAAAAAGAGACAGTTCCCTAACATTTTCCAGTTTTTTTCTGGTACACTCCCAAACTGTAATCTTGCTGCCAGAGTAAAAGTTCTGACCCATTGCACATTATCTTAATCAAAGAAGAGGAAACAGTCTCAGATGTGTTGTTTGAAAGGGTGGAGACCCTTAAATTTGAATCTGCAGAGAGCCCAGAGGAACCTCAAGGAACAATCTAAGAGGTTGTGGAATTGATAAAACTATCCACAGGGAAAGGAATGAATATATCAGCGATATACGAAAATGTGCCTTGGTTAGTCATTATACAGCTGACATAAAATATGAACTGTTATTTCTTTCTTCATCTGACTCATGTTTACACTTCCTATTCCCTGTTAATTTTTTTTTTTTCATTCATTGTGCTGGGAGCAATGACTCACCATTTTAACTGATAGTTCTTGCAAGCAGAATTAAAATGGGATTGATCCTAGAGGTGTTTATTCCAGGTCCTCAATTGACATGAGACCTGCTCATGTGCAAAAGGAGTTCTGGGAGATACACCTGGGTTTACTTTGAAACACGTTGAGCCTCCAGACAGAGTTGTTCAGCAGGAGGTTGGAAATGTAGCTTTAGATGCAGAGGAGGCTGGAACTAGAGATAGAGATGCAAAAGGAAGTCATAATTCAAGTTGTGGGTGTAGACAAGATCATCAAAAGAAAGAAGTGCAGCAAGGAGGAGAGAACCAAGGGCAGACTCTTGGAGATTACCCACTTGTGGACAAGGGGAGGAGGAGGAGGACAAGGTTAACACAGAAGGTGGGAGAGGAGTGGGTAGAAAGGAAGGAGCTCAAACAAGAGGTCACCATGTTGTGGCCCTCAAGGGAGCAGGGAAATTCACGGAGAGGGTGGCCCCCACAGTCAAATGCAGCACAGATGTTTGGATAAGAGCTAGGGAAAAGCCACTGGATGGTGGTGATTATGAAGCTTTAGGTGGCTTCTGAGAAAGTGGTTGCAGTTCAGCCTTGAAATAGATACCAGACTTCAAGTTGCTCAGGTGTCCTTGAAGAGTAAATACAGGTTAATATACCAAGAAGTCTGGTGGTGAAGGAAGGGAAGAGAGAGGATGGGAGTTTAAGCACCCCAAATGATTTTGCTTTTTAAGAATGGAGATCATTTGAGTGTATATACAAGCTAAGGGAAAGGAGCCCTGGGAACAGAGACTGAGGAAGTAGAGGAAGAGATGACTGAAGATGCCGAGAAGAACTGGATTAATAACAAATGAGAAGAATCTAGCCTTGAAAAGTAAATAGAGATGGGTGAAGATGATGGGGAACGGATCCCAAAACACATGCATATTCTCAAGTTTAAAATTTAAATAATTCCCAGGCATAATGGTCAAGGGGATGGACCCTGAGCCAGAATGCCAAGGTTCATATGACTTTACCTCTCATTAGTCTGTGTGACCTCAGGCATGTTAATCATCTGGGCCTCAGTTTCCCCATTCTTAAAATGTGAAAAACAGCAATACCTACCATATAAGATTATATATATATGTGTGTGTGTGTATATGTAATAACAGGACCTAGCACTTAGTAAAGCCTGTATGAATGAACAGAACATGAAAATAGAGAATGGGGAGAAACCTGGGCTTGTAGAAGTCCTTGATGTTACAGGAAAGTATCAAGCACTTATTTGAGTTAGTCTCTAACAGAGAACATTGCACATTTCATTAAAATGTTCTTCTTGGAGCCAGTCTGCATTTTCTTTTCTTCTTTTTGTTTTCCCAATTAATCCTTTGGCCAAATTAGGAAACTGAACCACAGTATCTGGTACCTTTCTAGTGGAGTGGAATGTCCTTGGTCTCATTCTAATGGTGGGCCCCACTGAGCTCCCATCAGACATCATCTACAGCTTACTTTCCAGCCAGAAAAAAAAATGTGCTTGAAAACTTGGTGTAAAACACTCTCTAACTCCTGAAAAATTGAGTTTAAATATTGAAAACTTCCATATTTCAAATATGAGTAATATGACTTCTTTGAGAAAGGAAGATTATAGTTTTATTTACAGAAGTAAAAAAAAGAATACTCCATACAAACCTTTTACCCCCAAAAGTGTTCTACACACAAAGATGAAGTAGATTGTTATGGCCGATTCACATTGAGTCTAGAATACTGGGTAGCCTAATGTCATATTTAGAAAACAGAATTTTGTCTTGTCTTCAGAACGCAAATTAAACAGCCCAAGCTGAGTTGGCCCAGGTCACACAGAATCTGGAATCCACTCTAGTCTGTGTGTTTACTCCAACTCTTCTAGCTACTATACTCAGAACAGAACTAATCGGCAGGAAGGATGATGAGGGAGACGAAGAAAAATCAAATAGACTCTCCTTCACAGCATGGCAGTTGTGAGAGAAAGATGAACTTTAAGCAAAGCTTTATCTCTCAATAATGCCCCACTGGAGCACTTTATTTCTGTAGACAGATACTCCTAACACACATTTTTCCACTCCTCAAGAAACTTCAATGACTCCTAAGTATCTATGGACTCAGAAAGATAACATGCTGAAGTTGGGCTTTTCTTGTTTGCTCTCCTGCCCTCCATTCAGTCTGTCATGAATCCTTACTGATTCCAAATATCTCTTGAACCTGTCTTCTCTCTCTACTTCCATTGTCGCTCTTTTAGACGAGGCCACCTTAATTCTTGCCTGGACAGCTTATATCATTAGCCTTCTAACCGGTCTTTCTACCTCAAGAGTGATCTGGAACAAAAATCTGCTTAAAATGTTCAAAGGCACCCCCAGTTCTTAGAGGAAAAGGGGTAAAATCCTTCTCAGTATGACCCCTGCTACCTTTCTGATCTCCTCCTCTTTCCCATGACTTTACTATGCCTCTGTGTGCTCAAGCTATAAGTAGACAACCATATTCCACCAACTCTAACACACCTTTGCTTGTAAGACAGTTATTTTATATCCCACCAAGAAGGGAGGCAGTTAAAAAAAAAATTCACTGTCAACTAAAATATGACTTGTCCTCAATTACAAGATACATCCCAACTTCAGAGATGTCAAAATGTGAAAAAGTGTGTGTCCTTGAGGCAATGGAATATGGTACTTGAAGTCGTCCTCATCCTGTTCGCTCTTGGACATGCTATTCCCTTTGCCCAGAATGTTCTTCCTTTGCTCCTCCCCTTTAAGTACCAGACAAACTCCTCTTCCTCCTTTAGAGTCTTTCTTGAATGTCTCCTCCTTCGGGAAGGCTTCCCTGACCTATCTTGGCAGAATTGCAAGCGCCCGTATCTGAGTTCCCTCCTCTATGGTAGTTGGTACACAGCCATCATTACTTGTTCACAGTCTTCTCAGCTTGGAAAGCAGAGAATGTGTTCTACTCATCTTTGTTTCCCTGAAGCCTATCACAGTGTTGGGACATGTAGACATTTAATAAGTGTTTGGTAAATAAAACAATAAATGTTACTCTGACTCATACCCTCAGTTTACCCTGACCTTGTCACCTTGACCTATCTAGTGACCCTTGATCTGTCTCTGGCCATTGATTTGTTTTTGACTCTGTATTCATCTAGCATAGATAATATGGTAAGATTCATCATAGATCCGTCACTAGATCCTAACATCCTTGTGTTATAAATTTCTTGGATTTCATATAACAGGGCCCAGAATGTATTGGGAACTCAATGACTCTTTTTTGATCACTCTCCCAGCCCTTTACAATTTGGGCATAATATACAGCTGCTGGAAATGGCCTTAGTCTTAGGCTTAGGGTTTTAGTTGCCATAGGATCTATTTTGCACAGAAAAGTTTTTGGTAATCTTGGAATATTATTTATTTAAATTACAGAACTGATTACTAAATCAATTTTTTTCTCCAGTGCTTAATTTTTATTCTTTGTCCTGGTGAATAATTGGTCATTAGAATATCCAGTTTAGCTAGCAAGTATATTGCATGTGGCAAACTGACAGCATCATTTTAATAATTTTTGGCATTTTTGGCTAATGACTTGAAAATGCTTCACTCTCAGACTCCAGGTACCTCCCTTTTCCACATCACCCAAGTAAACCCTGTTAACCCTATTTCAGTTGAGTTTAGTCTATTCATTTCATCTTATTGTGAATGTTCTGTAGAGGTAATTTATGGTATTTTTAGATTTCTCAATTGCTATAAGCATAATGGGTCTTTCTGATAATTTCATCATAGCTGTTGATTTAGCTAATCACAAATCATTACCCTATTCTGTATAACGGGTAAGGAAACAAGCTGTACCAAAAGGTGGTTAAGTACTTTTCCTTTCATCTGATTGCAAAGGAAAGAAAAGCCTGATCAAAGATATTGAGTCTGTTGGTGCAAGTCCATTTTATCACTATTAACTTCTTGATGCAAGCTCATTAGCAGGATTTGAGGTTCTTCCAATGAATATGATTGAAGAGTGTTCATAATAAAAAATAAATCCAATTTGTGACTCTTATCTAAAAGATTTGTTTCAGTGTATATTGTCAAGTGGTCAAACACAATTATTAGAAACCAGTATTTCATGATTAATAATGCTTAATGGAAAGATTAACTAAAGAATATATAAGATGGTCAGGTCCACTATTGAAAGTGTATGATTGGAGTCAATGGTTGTGTTCAAGTGCACATTACGTTTTAATGGGCAAATGAAAGAATTCTTATTTATCAAAAGAAGGGTTTGACAGACCAATCAGAATCAGTGTGTTATAGGTAGTTCAAGTTGTGAGCCAAGTTCTTTTCAATTGGTTTCAGACAAGTGAGAATCTATGAAAATAGATGTTCCCAATTGCAAGGTTCAACCTTCCCTCCTTGTTGCCAGTAAATTTTGCACTTCTGTTGTTTCTCTGCTGTCTCCAGTTGAAATGCCCAGTTTGGCCAGGGTGGTCTGCCAAGGGCAAAACTGTGAGGCAAGTGAAATCGGTCCTTGAATCCCTGCTCACTCATTCCATATATATATATATATTTTTTTAAGATTTATTTATTTATTTATTTATCCCCCCCCTTCCTGCTTGTGTTTGCTGTGTCCATTCGCTGTGTGTCTTCTCCGTGTCTGCTTATCTTCCCCTCGCTGTGAGGTCCCGCTGCATCAGCCCCTCGTGCCGCGTGGGCCAGCCTGCCCTCACAAGGAGGCCCTGGGAAGCGAACCCGGGGCCTCCCATATGGTAAACAGGGGCTCTATAGACTGAGCCACTCCTGCTTCCCTCTTTCCATATTTTTTCACCACTTGGATCTTCTCATTTACTATCTTCTCCTCATCTGAATCATGACTACCTTTCTCTTGCTTGAGATATCTTACATCCTCCAAGCCCGTTTTTACATCTGCAAAATTATGATATGTCTCTCAAAGCGTTTTTGTAAGAATATAATGAAATAATGTATATAGAGTCCTTAGCACATGCCTGACCTTTAAGTAAACACTTAACAAATTATTCTTTAAGAAACTTGAGGTGGAAGGACAGAGCAAAAACAATTCTTGAGTGAAATAGCTGCCACTGACTTAAGACTTGTTCCATAATCTTTTCAGTTCTGTCTGGAAAACAATATAGAGAAAAACAAAACAAAACAAAACAAAGCTGATTTAAGGGGGGAAAATCCCAAAGGCTTATCTACTGTCACAAGCACCATCATATGTGCAAGGTTCAAGACTTTGTGTCCCCAAAACTGAAACTTGAACATACATACTCGCTAAATGGAGAGCCAATGATATTTCTTAAGCCTGGAAGGAACATGAAGATTCATCAGATTGAACATCTCCAACAGCCAATACACCACAATGCCTGGTACTGCCCATTCAATTTTTAGACAGCTTTAATCATAATAAAGTTCATCCTGGTCTTGAGCCCAGTCAACTCCTTGTAGTGTCTTTTATACTCTATTTGTGCCTTTTCGCTTGCTTAGAATACATTTAGTCCTTATGTCTCCAGACAACCCTTAGCTACTTGACACTAATTCAGTTCCCATGCCTCTTTCTCCCCACCCCTGAGAATTATTTCCTCTAGAATAAATAAACCCCGTTCCTCATATTAAAATTTAATGTATCAAGTTCCATTAACCCTGGACTTGTAAGAGGACAAGCAGAAACTCAAGCGGTCAGAGATCATCAGCTGTTCCTGGATCCCCTCGGCCCCAGGCCCTGGTGCCAGCACTAGCAGCAAAGCCAGCAGCATCCTGAAGAAGCTGGCCCAGAACCACAGGCCCAGCCCTGCCAGCTCCCCCGGCCCCCAGCCCGCAGGTGACACTCCCAAGTCTGGGGAAGCGCTGGTGCCCCAGGGGACAGCCGAGGACAGGCCCACATCTCCCTAGGACTGCTCTGAGGAAACAGACAACACCCCCAAGACCGGCAGGCCAATGACTCCCCAAGACAAGCCGCTGACCCTGCCAGGTTCATCCCAGGAGGCAGCCGACACCCGGGACACCCCACACTCCTCCAGCCTCGGCTCCTCCCTTGTGGCAGAGGGCTCCGACTCAGAGAGTGAGTGATGCCAGGGACCCAACATGCTCAGAGGCCTTGACAGGCCCAGGAGTCCCCTTGCAGGCCAGGCTGCCTCGCTCACTTGGCCAGCAGCCCTTGGAGAGCTCAGATGCCACCATCCCCTCCCCAGCCCTGCCTTCTCACAACCACTGAAATTGTTATTTATTTGGTCCTGGTGAAAATGTTTATATCTTGTAGAACGCTGGACATCCCATTTAAATCAAAGCCCTGCCTCTTTGAAAAATAAAATTATGTAGACAATGGTTATTTTGAGGCAGCAGGAAAAAAAGAACTAAAACAGAAGCTCTTTTTTTTTTAAACTACACCCCCGTTCATCTTGAATATCAGGATGCATAGAATATGAATATAGGATGGAGGATAGCAAAAGAGGTTCTCCATATCACCACCACTACAACACAGTTTGAGCCACCATTGTTTATTGCCAGGACTCCTGCAACAACTTTGTAAATAATTACTAATTGCTGCCACTCCTCCACTTGTGTCCCTATCACACAGATAAGAATGCTGATTCAGAGAATTTAAATAAGTAACTTACTTAGGGTCATGCAATAAATAAAATAATTGATCCCAAGATTATTTTCCTCCAGAGCAGAAGGAAGGCTAAGGACAATCAATGAAATTAACAATTGTGCCATGAATTCACTCTAGTTGAAACAAAAATAAGAGTGCACCTGAAAATAAGTTCAAAAGAATACTTAGGGTTTCAGTTCCAAGCAAGAAGGAGTAAGCACATTCTACCCCATCCCTTCTACTAAATGCACCTCTAAATCCTGAAGGAATGCATGGAGAGCTATGTGAAGACTCTGAAACTAAATGGTAGGAAACAGATTGAGGAATGAGCTCTAAATTAAAACTTCAGTCAAACCAGTGGAAGTTTACTGCTTTTTTTCCCCTCCAGTATCAACCAGCCTGGACTCAAAGGCAGCTCAAAACCTGAAAGTGAACACTGGCTTCTGTCAGAGAGAGATCCAAGAGAAGCTCTAGCTTTCTGGTTCAAGAGGCAAGGAAAGGGAGACCCTATGGATCAGAGACAGTGGAGGGAACACCTTGGTTTTTCCCCTTTTCTCCAATCCCAACCTCCAGACAATAAGATGCTGGCAGTGGCACAGTGACTACTGTGGCAGTTTGGCAGAACCCTAATATTCTGAGAGAGGGAACCCTTTTTTTCTGACCAGGGGAATTATGATCTAACAGGAGGGGGTGAAGTCCTGGTGTTCTTTTTCTCTCTCTGTCCTCCCACTGTTGGCCCTGGACATAGATAAAGTCATAAGAAGTACAGTGCAGAGTTGGAAAAATAAAGCCTCAACATTCTGCTAGAGGCCTGTGAAGGGAGATCTCCAGGGAACCAGAATGTATTGTTGAGATTGCAGAGAGGAGGGAAATTGAAAAAGCAATCTAATAACATTGTATATGAATGTATGGGTGTACCTCGGATGTGTACATGTATGGATCTGAGCATACCATAAGCTTTGAGGACTTGGCTACAAGGTAGACCACCTTTCAGGTGCCAGAATGGCCCTAGGGTGGTGCCCATGTGGGACTGATCTGAATAGCAGAGAAAATACTTTGAAACTGAACTGACACTGGGAGCACAGCCCATGTAAATAAAGTCAAAACTTGTGGCCTGAATCTAATCTGGAAAATTGCCTACTAAAACAACAACAAAATATCAGTTCTCTTAGCATTTAACCAAGGCTCAGAGTCTCATAACATAATATGCAAATTTTCTAGGATTCAATCCCAAATTACTTGGCATACAAAAAGAAAAGATAAAATAAGGAAATCTCAACTCATAAGGAAAAGACAATCAACAGATGTCAACTCTGAGATAACACAAATGTTGGAATTGTCCATAAAAAGTAAGGTAAATGCTCTTGAAAAAAATGGAAAGGTAGAATGTCTCTGCAAAGGTAGAATGCCTCTGAAAATAAATGTAAGATTTTTAAAATGATGGAAATTTTAGAACTGAAAGACACAATGTTCAGAATAGAAAATTCATTAGATGGGCTCAATAGTGGAATAAAAATGAAAGAAGAAAGAGTCAGTGAACTTGAAACTAGATCAACAGAAGTTAATCAATCTTAACAAAAGAGAGAAAAAAATTTTAATTGACCAGAGCCTTAGGGATCTGTCAGAAATACCAAAAGGTGTAATGTCAGTGTCATCAGCATCTAGAAGGATATTGAAGAAAGACCGTGCAGCACAAACATAAAAGAAATTAGAAGGAATAATGGCTGAAAAGGCCCTATATTTGGTAAAAGAAATATATATTTTTTCAATTCACAAAGCTTAGTCCACCCCAAACAGAATGAACTCAAGGAAATTCATGTCCAAATATAGAGTAATCAAACCGCTAAAAACAAAATATGAAAAGAAATCCTGTGAACAGCCAGAGAAAAACAACACATTTCCTATAAAGGTACAAGGATTCAGTGATTTCAGGTTTCTCATCAGAAGCCATAAAGGCCAGCATGAAGTGATATAACATTTTTAGTAAGAAAAAAATCATTAATTCAGAATTCCTTATTCAGTGAAAACATTCTATATCCAGTGAATATTTCACTGTCAAAAAGGGAGGTGAAATAATATTCTCAAAGTAGGGAAACTAAGAGAATTTGTCATAAGCAGACCTGCTCCAAAAGAAACACTAAAAGAAGTTTTTCAATGAAATGGGAATTTTATCAGATGAAAACTTGGAATATCAAGAATGAAGGAAGAGCACCAGAAATGTTAAAAACATAGTAAATATACTAGACTATTCTTCTTTTTTTAAGTTCTTTAAGTTCTTGAAAACAAAAACCATAGCACTGACTGAGGGTCTCTCAATGTATGTAGATGTAATATGGATAACAACTACATTATTAAGGTGGCAAGGTAAAGGGATCTATATGACATTAAGCTTTCTACATTCCACTTAAAGTGGTAAAATACTAATTCTCTACTAAGTTAGTTAATATGTATATTTTAATCTCTGCAGCAACCAGAAAACTTATATAAGGCAATATAGCCCAAAGTCTAATAAATTAGAAAGTAATTCTAAATAATATTCAAGTATTTCAAAAAAGGCATTAAAGGGAAAGAGGGGGGGGGGAAACAGAAAAAACAAACAAACAAACAAACAAACCCAGAAAACAACAATAAAATGGTAAACCTAAATCCAAACATTTCAATGATTACATTAAATGTAAATGGCCTAAACACACAAATTAAAAGCAAGATTGTCAGAAAGAAGAAGAAAAAAAAAATATGCTGTCTACAAGAAACGTCACTTTAGGTATAATGATATAAGTAGGTTAGAAGTAAAAGGATGTAAACACATAGAAGTTTGATTGTAAACACATATCAAAAGGAAGCTGATGTGGCTATATTAATGTGAGACAAAGTAGATTTCAAAGCAAGAAAAGTTGACAGGGATAAAGGGATATGTTAAATAATGATAAAATGGTCAATTCACCAAGAAAATATAACTATCCTAAATGTACATGTACCTAAAAACAGAGCTTTAAATGCATGAAGTAAAAACTGATAGAATTGAAAGGATCAATGGACAAATCCCTAATTGTGATTGGAGATTTCAACACTCCTCTCTCAATAATAAATAGAACAAGCAGAAAGAAAATCAAAACCTCATCAACCAACTGAAACTAATTGGTATTTATAGAACAATCCACCCCAAAATACCAGAATGCACGTGGAACATTCACCAAGATAGTCAATATCCTGAATCATAAAGCAAAACCTTAAAATGTTGAAACATATTGAAATCATAAAAATTATGATTCTCACATCATAATGGAAGTAAACAAGAAATAAATAATGGAAAGATAACTGAAGAAATCTCCAAACACTTGGAAATTAAACAATACATTTCTAAATAATCCATAGGTCAAAGACATTGTCTTAAGAGAAATTAGAAAATATTTTGAACTGAATGAAAATGAAAATAAAACATATCAAATATTTTGGATGCGGCTAATGCAGTGATCAGAGGGAAACTTATAGTACTAAATGCTTATGTTAGAAAATAAAATTCTCAAATAAATAATCTAAACTTCAAACTTACAAAACTAGATAAAGAAGAAAAAAATAAACACAAGCAAGAAGGAAGAAAATAATAAAGAGCAGAAATAAAATAATAAAAAGAGGAAAGCAATAGAGAATCTCAGTGCAACTAAAACCTGGTTCTTTGAAAAGATCAATTACATTGACAAACTTCTAGCTGACTAACAAAGAAGAAAAAGAATTTTCAAACTACCAATATCAGGAATATCAGGAATGAAAAAGGAGATAACATCATAGACCCCTGCCCCCCAAACAAAAAAACATTAAAAAGATAGTAAAGAAACACTATAAATAGCTCTATACTCATAAATTTGACAATTTACATGAAATAAATCCTTTCCTTGAAGGCCACAAACTACCAAAACACACCCCAAAAGAAATAGGTACTTGAATTTTCCTATATCTATAAAAGAAATTGAACCCATAGTTAAAAATCATCTAAAAAAAACCACACAAAACTTCTAAGCCTAAATGATTTTACTGACTGATTTTACCAAACATTTTATTTTAGGCATAAATAGCATTAATTTTACATGATGTCTTCCAGAAAATTTGAAGAAGAAAATACTTCCCAACTCATTTTACAAGGCTGCCATTACCCTGATTCTCAAACTAGACAGTACCAAAACAAACAAACAAAAAAACCACAGACCAATATGCCTCATTAACGCAGGTGTAAAAATACTCAACAAAATGCTAATAAGGAAATCTAGCACTATAAAAAAGGAATAAAACACCATGACCAAGTGGGGTTTATCCCGGGAATGCAAAGTTGTTTCAATAATCTAAAATCGATCATAAGAACAGACCAAAGAAGAAAATAACCCACATAATTACATAAATTGATGCAAAAAAAATATTTGACAAAACTCAACATTTATTCATAATAAAATCACTCAGCAAACTAGAAATAGAATTAAACTTCCTTAACCTGATAAAGGCATCTACAAGTATACTAATGCTCACCATCCTTAATGGTGAAAGACTAAGCGCATTCTCTCTAAGATCAGAAGATTGGCAACAAAACAAGGATGTCTCCTCTCACCAATTCTATTCAATGTTGTACTGGAGGTTGTAGACAAAGCAAAAAGGCAAGAAAAAGAAAGAAAACACAGACAGATTAGAAAGGGAGAGATAAAACTGTCCCTATTTACATATGACATTGTCTCTGTGGAAAATATCTATGATTGTCTATATTTTCTATATAGAAAATTCCGTGGAATTTACAAAAACAAACAACAACAACAGCAAAATGCTTCCAAAACTAAAAGTCAGTTTACTAAGATTGCAGGATACAAAATTAGCACACAAAAGTCAATTGTGTTTAAATATACCAATGATGAACAAATCAAAATAGAAAACAAAACAAAATAAAATAAGCAAAACTTTGGTATAAATCTACAAAACATGTAGGGTGAAACCTACAAAATACTGATGAAAGAAATCCTAAGTGGAGAGACATATCATATTCATGGATTGGATCTACCGATTTAATGCAATCATATTCAGATTTTTTTTGTAAATTCGGAAAAGCTGATTCTAAAATTTGTATGGAAAGGCAAAGGAATTAGAATAGCCAAAACAATTTCAAAAAAGAGCAAAGTTTGACTCACACTGCCTATTTTTAAGATTTACTATAAAGCTACACTAATTAAGATGTGTGGTACTGGTGAAGGGATAGACACATAGACCAATAGAGCAGAACAGAGAATTCACAAATAGATGTACATAAATATGGTCAATCGATTTTTGACAAAAGTAGAAATACAATTCAATGGTGAAAAGATAGTCTTTTTGACAAATGGTTGGCACAATTGGACACATATAGCAAAAGATGAACCTCAGAATAAACATCTTACCATATACAAAGATTAAAAATGGATCATAAGTTTAAGTGTAAAATATAAAACTATAAAACTTTTAGAAGAAAACATGGGAGAGCATCTTTTTGACGTAGGGTTAGGCAAAGCAAAAATTCTTGGATATGACCCAGAACTACAATCCATAAAAGAAAATATGGGTAAACTAGACTTGATCAAAATTAAAAACTTTTGCTCAGTAAAAGATACTGTTAAGAGAATGAAAACACAATCTATATCCTGGGAGATCATATATATGACAAAGGATTTGTATCCAGAACATATTAAGGGCTGTCAAAACTCAACAGTAAGAAAATAAACTGCCCAATTAAAAATGGACAAAAGACTTGAATTTCACCAAACTTCACCAAACTTCACCAAAGATGATATACAGATAGCAGATAACACTATTAGCTATTATGGAGTGCAAATTAAGACCGTGATGAGATACCACCGCATACCTATTAGAACGGCAATATAAAAAATATTGACAATATCAATAGCAAGTTGCAGAGCAAATGGAACTGTCATCTATTACCGGTGGGAATGCAAAATGATATAGCCACTTTGGAAAACAGCTTGACAGTTTCTTATAAAGTTAAACACACACTTACTTTATGATCCAGCAATCCTGCTCTTAAGTATTTACTACTAGGGAAATGAAAACTTATGGTCACGTAAAAATCTGTACATGAATATTTATAGCAGCTCTATTCATAATTGCCCCAAACTGGAAACAAACCAAATATTATCCAACAGGTGAATAAACAAATTGTTATACATCCATACAATGGAATACTACTCAGCAATAAAAAGGAATGAACTCTTTATACATGCAGCAACACGGACAAATCTCACGTTACGCTGAGTGAAAGAAGCCATTCTCAAAAGTTACGTGCTATGTGATTCCATTTATATGACATTCTAGTGAAGACAAAACTACAGCGATGGAAAACAGATCAGTGGTTGCTGAAGACTAGGGATGGAAGGGGATATGACTCCAAAGGGGGGTCAGCACAGAGAATTTGGGTGGTGCTGGACCTGCCCTATAACCTGTTTGTGGTGATAACTATATGAACCTATGTATTTGTTAAAATGCATAAAACTGTATGCCAAAGAAAAGTCAACTTTATTGGATGTTAATTTTTCAAATAGCTTTTCTAAGATATAAAAGTAGAAATGACACTCATAAAAGGAACAACAAATTGTGAAACATAAAAACAGGCAGAATTTAAAGCATTATCAGTTGAGTGTGAAAAATTGTTTTGGAAGAGAGTGATTAAGACTTGACAAAAGGACACACATTTAATAAGAGACCACACTGGGATTTAAATGCAGGCCCCCTGACGTGAACTGCAGAAGAGCTTCATAACATGGCACTCTCCATGCCACTTAGGTTTGGTGGTATCTGGATTCAAAATGCCTGCACCTAAATCCTGACTCCACCCCATCTTCCAGCGTGAAAGCTCTCTGAATCTGTTTCCTCATCTGTAAAATGAGATTAATAGTAGTGTCTTCTTTATAAAGTTTTGACGCATGCAGGTAAAGTGCAGCGTCCAGCACATAGCAAGTGCTCAAGAAATGTAACCACAGAAAGCCTTAGAGTCTCCACTTGGAAAGTAGAAGTAACACGGGTTCTGTGAAAGGTTTAACATAATTTCTTTTGCCAGTATTTTAGTATTTCTACAAAGAACACAAGTCCTTAGGGTTCATATTTAGTTACAGAAACGGATGAAGAAAATGGAATTTAGGTCTGTTTGATACAAAACAGTCGTCCTTCTACTCCTGCACCCCCACCCACTTTTTTTCCCTCATTTTTCATTGCATAATGTTTCCTGAGTAGATGTCCGTGTATACTTTTAAAATATCTATTCAGCTTGATTTTCATCAGTAAGATAATAAAATCTTCCACTTTGTTAGCACTTACTATGTTCCAGAATTGGCTGCAGTGCTTCTCACACTCATATTATCTCCACTTTAGAGATGAGTTAATATACCGCCCTTATATTGTGCAGGGCACAATATGGGCAAAACTTTGCTTATTTGCCAACCATGGTCTAAGGGCTGTGGACCAAGGCTCAGAAGATTCTCTTTGACCTCTGGAATAGTGCAAAAAAGTATTTGATCTCACAGGCAAGAAACAGTAGAAAAGAATAAGAGCAACAAGAAGGAAGAGGACGGGAGGGGAGCAGAGAACAAAATCTCGTGCGATAACCTTTCTGAGCAGACCAACTCTGCTTAGCTTGCCGCTTTCCAGACCCCTGTGAAGCAGTAGCAGCAATTAAAAGCAGCCTGGCTGTTATCATGCATTTAGATCACCTTGATTGTTTAAGTAATGTTGTTTAATACAACCAATGGCCGATTTTTTAAAACTGAGGAAGCTCTTTTCCAAGTAATGATGTCAGCAGGGTCTTGTCATAAGCAGACAATGGCTCAACTGCCACTACAGCCACAAACGTCCCTGTGCCAGGGGGACTGCTGCCTTCCATGCGGCAGCACAGACGTGCAGCAGCTGCCTTCTCCTGGCGCCCGGTACAGTGGGGTGTGGGAGCAGGGGAGTGGTAGCGACTTTTGCCTCTAGCTTGTTAGCCAGGTGCATCATTTCCGTTTGGGGGTGTATCTGGTTGGGATGGGGTGCAGCTTAAGGTCTGCTTTGATAGGAAATTGTTGCTTTATGCCTTTCCTCATTTGGATTTATGAATTCACTGCTCTATAAAGGTATGGCTTGGAAGACCAGTACTTTCCTGTATGTCAGGAATCAGGGTTACCTTATTCATAAGGAGAGGAGGCCACCTGCCCAACTGATTGATTTTTTAGGTGAAATGCTGAAAGCTTTTTCTCCTTATTTCAACTCATTCTTCCATCAGACCTGACATGCTGCTAAAAATAATCAAGATTATTAATTCTGGATTAATATTTCTGGTAGATTTAAACTATTGGCCTTTTAGAAAGAGCAAGACCCAGAGGGAAAGAGAATCAAGAGAGACAAGTTTTGATGGGAGCCTTAGAGCAGAATCAAAAACGGGGGTTAGGAACAGCAAAGAATCCATGGGTGTCTTGCAGGGCAGAGATGGTGGTGGGGGGGAGGGGGCATAGGGAAAGGAAAAGAGCACAAATAAGAACAGAAGTTCCAAAAAAGAACTCCTATGAAGAAGTTGCTAAGAAAAATTTTTCCCCCTTTATAAGAATTTTGCCTAGTCCTTCCAAAGTTCAATAATAAGAGAATGACTTGTTAATTGGTTTTTCTCTAGGCTCTCTCTTGTTATTACACTTTGAGTGACCTTTGTCAAAAAGCAGGAAATCCTTAAAGATATTGAGTTTTAGTGATAAAATGGGATGTGTCATCACTTTGAAGTTGGTTGTCTTAATTTTGCCGTCATTCACCACAAATAAGACTTGGAAAACTGTAAAATTTTGTTTTTCTTCCCTTGGCCATGTTCCCATGTCCATAATGATGCTTCCGGAAAGACCAAACTCAAGTCATGTCCCAGATATAACCAAGAATGGAATATTCTCTAATGTCTGTATAAAACTCTCGTTTTCTATGAGAACGCATATTAAAATAGCTCTTGAATCCCAGAAAGCCTGTATTGGTTTTCCCGCTGCATGGAAGGCTGTTTTGCCCTGCCTGAGATCTGCAAATGCTCAGTCTTTGTGGTAATTGGCCATGCCCTAGGGCCCGGGTATGACTGTAGATGTGAACTAGAGAGATGACATCTTCATTTCCTGCAAAAGCCTCTTTGTATAAACTGTGTGAAATTTGCTAAGTTTAAATAAATACTTTGAAGTCTGAGATGACTGGATTTCTCTCTGCACTGTCTAGGGTAACAGTAAACTTCCAGCAAATGTTAGCTTCTCAGGAAGTAGCCACAGCCACCAGCTTCCCTCAAGAAAAGGAGAGGGAGAGTCCCTTCTCCATTTCACAGAAGGATCTAAAGGAATGTGACTAATTCACCATGTTATAAAGCCCCTGGTTGTATCCTGAGTTCAGTTAATGGTGTAGTTAACAGTGTGGGCTCTGGAGTCAAAGAGAACTGGGTTTAAATTCGGTGAGTATGGACAAGTTATTAACTTTCTCTGTCTCAGTTTTCTCATCTGTAAAGTGGAGCTAATAAGAGTATGAGAAGCACTTCAACCAATTCTGGAACACAGTAAGTAAAAAAAAGTGGAAGATATTATTATTGTAATTATTATTGCCATTGATGTTTGTTATTATCATCATCAATATTCCTTAAATAGATTATCTGTTTGTTATGTGTTCCATAGAGTTGGAACCATTCCTCTTGGCAGAGACTTAAAATAGCACTCTAAAAAGTGTAGGAACAAGGTGGTAATTAGGTTTCAGCTCAATGTTCCAACTTTCCTCAGTTGATTGTAGCTTCCTGAAAGTCTGTGTTGAGAATTCTAAAGGTGCTGATGAGATTAGCAGAGTACCATGACTGATTACCAATGTCTGCCATGAGCTTGGGAAGGAGAAGGGCAAAACTCTGCTTATTTGCCCACCATGGCCTGAGGGCTGTGGACCAAGGCTCAGAAGATTCTTTTTGACCTCTGGAATAGTGCAAAAAAGTGCAATCAATCTCCTTCCTGAGATACCACAATTCTAACACTTCTGATGTTAAAAGGGATTCTTATTTGCAGCAGGCTATAACCAAATTTGAGACCAAACACTGAAACATTGTTGAGTTCTTTTCTAAAATTTTGTTCTAGGATTCATATCTTCCTTCTGGGCAAAGTATTTGACTATTAGACATCATAATTTGAGTAACATGGTGGTCTCTTTTTCCCCAATAATGATGACAATGACTTATATTTTCAGAGCATTTAATTTGTCAAATGTTTTCACATCCTTTAGAATACTTTATATTTAACTACTTGGCATACGGCAAGCACAAAAGGAAGTGAAGGCAAACTGGTGTGGGTATTTCTTAAGCCTCATTTCAAGTTCATTGATGACTCTAGCACATATGCTTTGATTCCAAAGTGCTGGTGCCTCACTTCCAGGGTAATGGTATCTGCCTCTTGCTATGAGCCTTGCTCTGGTTTCTTGACTCCTTAATTTATTTTCCTTTCATTTATTATTCTTCTCCATGTAATACATATTTGCCTTTTTTTAATATATTGCCCTCATATTGTGCAGCATGCCCAAGTATTTCCTCAATGAGTCACTTACGGATCCCAGGGCCAATTCTGTTCCCAAGACAAAACACCATGCTAAGATTAGTTCCAGTTTTGTGTTAATGATTTCAGATTCTTAAGGCTTAGAAACTCCCAAGTGCTGTACAGATACCAAAATGGCCAAATGACTGGTATGTAGAAGGCATTGCTCTCCATTCTTTTTCCTGTACCAAAGGGTTGATTTCCTGTCCCCCTAGATAGCTGCTACTTCAGAAGGGTAATCTATTCTCTCCCACTCATCTTGTCTCAAGAGATTTGGAACTATTATGCAATAAAAGATGTGTAAGTTTGACCCTCCCTGCCCACGCTGCTCTCTGCTCAAATGGTTTGAGTCAGTATTTCCTTTCTCTCTAATTCAGCAATGGGCCAGCTGGTTTTGCCTGATAGATTAAGACCCAATTAAAAGAGTTTCTTTGGTCTTTATCTAACCAGGAAAAGGACAGAGTTAAGCAGTTATTTGGTTAATGGAATCAAAAAAGACCAGTGAAACAGATTAATTCAGACCCCCAAAATCTCTTTTCTCCATAGCAATATTTGGGAAGTTTCTATAGAACAGTGATTTGTGTCCACTGTGAAATTTTAAACTATATAACTCCATGGAGAAGATGCAGTTCAGTGGTTGAGCGCCTGCTTTGCATGTACAAGATGCCAGGTTCAATCCCCAGTAGCTCCTAAAAAAAAAAAAAAAGAAAAGAAAAAACAACTAAACAATAACAAAAGAACCTACATATCTCTGGATATAATAACATAAGGTAACTATGTTTACTATTCATTGATTGTATCAAAACACACATGAGTCAAAATTTCTTGGATAAAGGAATTTTAAAAATGTTATTTATAATTTATATGACTTAAAAGCCCCCAAAAAACCTATTTACTCCAAATGGTCTTATACCTCTTGTATAATTGTTTCCAATGAGAGTTTGGCATTACATCCTCAGTGTACATTGAAAGGTACTACAAGAAACAGCCATATGAAATCTAATTTTGAATTTAATGTCGGTATATGATTTGAATATATTTTCCAGCACAACTCAGTGTGTCTCTAAGGGACACCGACTGAGATATTCCTTTAAGAACTAAGTTCTATGAAAGTCAGTGTTTCCTTTGAGGAACCAATACATTTTCTCATTGAGGATAAGAACAAATGAAAACTGGTCAATTACCTCTTTTATGTTGTTGTTTGTCTTTTAGAAAGCTCAAAGAAAAATGTATAGTTCAACTTCAGTACAACTAAAGTTATATATAGTCTGAGTTAGAAATGGCTTAAGCACAACCTAGTATCTCACTAATAAAAGTAGAGGGAGGGGGGAC